>JAHPZR010003844.1:10000-65000 GCA_019787425.1 Platygyra sinensis
ACAAAGTTAAATTGCTCTCCCGCGATGTCTGGACGACTGACAAAAAATACCTTGAGCTAAGGGGAGGGCCCTGTTCTGGTCTGCCTGCCCCGCCGGTTGTTCTTCCTTCTGTGAATTAATTATTTTGTCTTTTTTATCCAAAATAGGGGGGGGGGGTGGCCCCCGCCCAGCCTTCCCCCCCCCGCCCCTCCCCTAGATCCGCCACCGTTTGGTAAGGAAATTAACAATTGTTTGTTGTAGAAATCATCATCATCATCTTTATTTAAACACGGTAAAATACATCAGGCATTAATAATTTAATATAAAAGCTACAATTTATTACGGAAAACTACGTATACAGATTAATCTTCAATAATTTAAAAATGTTACTAACTAAAAATGTTCTAGTTTTAAAGATGATTTCCAGTCCGTACTGCGCAGTCTCAGTACCCTCATGTTTATAAACATTATAACGGCGCACTCAATGGAATGTGAATCGATGTTATTCGTTAAAAACCACATACCTTATCTTTGAGGCCTTTCAAATTATTTTTCTAACAGTTTCATTGAGTTTTACAGCTGCAAAGTTGTTTCATCAAATGATATGAGAAAGAACAAAGCATTTAAGCTTTGACCGCTTCGCATCCATAATGGCGGTTGTTTTTAAACTTCGAATTTACTTCATGTAAGTAGTTGCGAAATGTTCACATTTCGTGACGTCTTACATGAAACAAAACAAAAAACGTAAACAAACTCTCGAGAGTGCGCAGTACGGACTGGAAATCAGCTTTAAACCTTACTTGTAGCCTTACGTTTTTAACTTCTATCTTTTGTGTATTTTTAGACTTTTAATGTATGTTTTAGACTTTTATTTTCTAGAGGACCCTCCTAAAAACTACCACTAGGTGATTGGAGGCCTCCTCCTAAAATATTAGTTTATTATCATTATATTATTAAACTAAATTAAAGCCTGTTTTGCATGAATGCCGTGTCAGAGTTAATTAGCAATCGTCGGAAACTAGTCAGAGAAGTTGCGTGCCTAGCTGCTGAGGGTAGACTGTTCCAGAGAACTGCAACACTATAGCCAAAGCTATTTTTGTAATAGTTAGTACGTGGTAAGTCTGGTAAGGGAATAGCAAGCTTACCATCAGAATCGCGCAAATTGTAAGAAGTAATCACATCACTCCTCTAAATAAATTTCGAGGACAATTAATTGGGTGCAAGGCCGTTTAAGGACCTATAGACCATCTCAGCCTTTAGTTTTTGACGACGAGTTTCTAAATATTAAATGCAACCTTGAGATTTTGGAGCAACTTTTAGGGAAGCTTTTAGGGAGTATCGTTTTTAACAATTTGGCCAGATGGCCAAATTCGAAAACTTTTGCCCGGCTGGGGATTGGGTTCTAGGCGGTGTTTTTCAAAAATAAAGATGGCGGCCAAGGGGAAGAGAGCTCCCAAAACGAATGTGTTTTGGTCAAAGGATCGTATCCTTTTCAGACATTTTACTCAGGTGATATCTATGTATTCTTTTAATAACATTGTTATAAAAGTAGTAAATTGTGTGAAGGGAAGAGATCACTTGCTCGATTGTAAACTTTTATAGTTAAGTTTAGACTGGTTTAGATGAGCTAATTGACTTGTTATTTTAAAATCTAATTTGATGTTTTGAAACTTTTAGCTTTGTTTACGAACTTTCGAGGATCATAATTGCCCAAATTGTTCTCTCAGAATAATTCCCGGAAGCCCTTTCGTTTATATTTAAGCTTAACAGGGTATGAATTGATGATTTTGAGTCCACCTTAAGTAGTTTTTGGCTTTTTTTAATCTGAACGTCGGCAAACTCGATCTTCTAGATGACCTTTTGTCCTTTAGTAGAGTACATTAGCAGTTAACGCATAAAGTACTGTTATGGCAAGCCAGCTTAGACAAAGATTAAAGTTTCCCATTAATTTGCTGTGTACTTTATTTTGAATGACACACATCGATCGCGATCGCATCAATCGAGTTGCGATGAGAGCAAAGTTGTATTGACTTGACTTCAGTCTCTTATGGCTTGACTTCTAAGACAAAAACAAGTTCTTTTCTTTGAAAAAGACATTTTTAAACAGTGCATCCTTGTGATGGAGACTTGACTTTAGAATCAAATCAACACATTTTTTGCCAAGCAATGAGATGAATTTTAGTAGCCTGGCATTTTATCAGCTGAAATCAAATTTTTAATGTTTTTGCTTACGTTAAAAAAAATAAATTAGCAAAAATTTATCTGAATATGGATATGTAAGAAATACAACTTGGCTTTGAGTGATATATTTTCAGATAAAAGAGGTTCTATTTATAGCAGGTTCCAGGATTATTATACCTCCTTTCCCTTGTGAGAACCTCAAGATGCAACTGAGCTTCTCTACTCTCCCTGCCTTGCTCTTTACTTGTATCTCTTGTTTTACGAATAAAAAATTACTGAATCTTACAACTTGCATGCAAACAAATAGTCATGATAACAAGATGTATATTTTATTATTCTGAACTTGACAAATTGACCTCAGCTGATGATCAAGATGAGAAGATTGTGAAAGTTCACATGCCAGGTCAGATAAAAACTGTTTCTGCTCTAAATCTCTTACATTTGTAATGGAGAGCTAAGCCACGAGCAGTGTGTTAAGTCTGTATGCTAATACACACAGCTATAAACTTAATGTTGGCTAAAGATTTGAATGACATCCATGTAATATGACATGATTTCTAGAATGCACTCCTAATCTTTGATTTTTACTAAGTACTATTGTGAGTCTATTTTGATTCAAATACAAGTGATCCTTTAAACTATATAAGGAAATCATTTATACTAAAAGTTACAGTGGCTGTGATGTCTCTCCTGAGGTCATGTAAAGCTCCACCCTTGGAAATGATCACAATATTTCAAAGCAACGTGATATTGCAACATTGTTGTGCACGACATGTTACGTGTATTTGGCCACCCTGTTGTGACATGCTGTACATTGAGGGCTCAAGTTTGATTTAAAATGCTCTATTTGAGCCATCAACAACATCAAACGTGTTGCAACACTTAGCATTGGGGGTGGCTAACGGCATGAAGCATGTTGCACCCAACAACGTGATATGTTGTGTTGAATGTTGTGATTGTTTGCCTGGGGCTAAAAAATGCAAAACTCAAAGCTGAGTTGGAAGGAAAAACAGGCTGTATTTTCTTTTTCTCATTGGCCATTACATTTTGTTGTGTAACAAGAGGCATTTTCAATTAAGCTTGCCAAACAATTTTGAAATACTTGTGAATGAATAAAATGCACATGCAGCAATAATAATAATAATAATAATAAACACTTAATGTCTTTAGTGTGAAATACATTGTTTCCTTACAGACACTCTGTTGACAGTGTGAGTTTTCAAACTCTTTAACTTATATCTCAAATACTATTAGGTGTATTACTTGATCCTCATGAAAATGTTAAGAATCCAATGGTAAGAAAACCAGTGCACATGATGAAGCCAAGAGTTGTGACTCTTCAAAAATCTCTGTGTAGCTCCCTGGAGAAAAGACAGCATGATTTGTCAAGAAGTGGGATCAACAAGAGCCCATCAAAGAGTGGCTCTGGCTCTCTTCTATCTTATGATGGAAAACTCTCTGGTAAGATTACACATTTGAAACTTGATCTAGCATTCTGGTCATGTCATAAAGGGAAACGGGAAAAACAACTTCTTATTTTCTGCTATTATCCATACATGTCCTTCTGACTGTGGAGTGTTTTCTTCATGGTATAAAAAGGCAAGAAACAAGAATGTATTATGCCAGTGTTATTAAGTGAACAACAATAATAAATATTGTTATTTTGTATGAAAGTTTTGAGAGTGAGTTTGTTCTTGGCGAAGTAATACCTGCAGTCATGAAGAATGAGGGCTCATTTATTGCATGGTAAATGTACTTGTACTGTACTTTTAGGTGGAAGTCACCAGGGAGGAAATGATAAAACCAGGAAAGAGTTGACATTGAAGGAGCTGAATCCTCAAGACAAGAAACGTGTGGCTAACTTGGTTAAAGAACTAGCTAAGGTAGGAGAGGAGAGAGAACATGCAGAGGAGAGGCTTAAAACAGAGAGGCTGGCATTTGAAGAACGACTGGTTATCCTGCAGGAGGAGTATGATGCTGTCATCAAAGAGAAGATTTGTATCCAACTTACCTTAATCATTATTTGTTTGATTAAGAATATTTGTTAGCCTTAAAATAGGATTTTCTGGCTTGTTCTTTTGTGCATAGAGGTTTTAATACTTAGAATGGCCTTAACATGTCCTAAGCTTTGCAAAAGAGGTTTCTAGAGTTACAGTCTTTGCTGGTGAAGTATCAGGCAAATGGAAGACCACCTTCACCGACAAAGACGGTCAAAAGTCCAGTGGCTGGAGACAAGCCTGTGCAGGTTTGTGCAATCATTCAATCCATGCAGTGGCGAAAAAAGAAAAACATCTAGTCAATCTTTACATCAACCAACAAGCAAACAAATCATTAATGTTCTATGTGTACCAAGTTTCTCATTCTACTTGAATGTGCATTACACTGACGATAATTTTTCATTACACTCTTGTAAAAACATATTGATATTTGTGCCGGGCAAGTAATGTAACTTTTATTTCTTGGTTTTTTTTTATTTTCAAGGACTCAAGCTTATTACATGTATCATCAGTTTCTTCACCAAAGCCTGTACACATTTCACCTCCCAAACCTACTCTGACAGAAATTCCAGGAAATACAAGACCTGGCCTGGATGTTCCATTAAGTGAGAAGTTTGATGCTTCAGGGTTGCGAGCAAATGTATCAGAGCCAGTGGCAAATAAAACATTCCCTTTAAACAACAGGACCACCACAGAGTGTAAAGATGCAAAATCAAAACCTGTACAACTTCACAGCAGTAGCTTAACTCTAAGTGATGCAAGAGAATCATTTCCTGGATTTCTGGGGCCATCTCAAGATAGTGAGCCTGTGGTAAGGACTAGCAGTGGAACCCTCCCTACTGCTACGCCGAGTAAAGCAATGTCACCTCATCGTCAATTTGTGCGAATTCCACAGACGTCAGTTCAGATAGAAGGACTTTCTTACAACTCTAAAGAAGCAAGTAGACCAAGGTTAGCTACATAACATAATTCTATTCTGTAAGAGAATCAGATTGTGGCCATTACCTATCTACCCAAGGGTAGACTTACTAGGTGATACTGATTGCAGAAAATGTATTGAACTGTCTCTCTGAGCCACAATAAGGTCAAATATCCGCTTTGTTACCAGCTTTATTCTGGTTCTGTGGCTGAGTGGTTAAGACATTGATAGCGTGGAGACCCAGGTTTGATTCCTGGCTGAACCACATTTTCACTCGTTTTCTTAGTTGTTCTTTGTGTTCCAAATCTACTTGTAACATAAATATATACTGTACATGTGGAAAAATTCCAATTTCCAATTTTCAAAAATCTGTAGTTAGCAAATGGAACAGGATTTCTAGATAGATGGCATTGGAACAGAATGTTTTATTTAAAAATTTTTAATTTACGAGGACAACGAGATTTTTGAAAATTTCGTCCCAAGTTTCCATTCCGTTTGAGTTTGTTCCAGCATGGCTTGTGCAGGCCTCAAAAATTCCCTTTAAAAAATACTGGATACTGATCTAAACTAGGAAAAAAATTAACGAAAAAAATTAAAAAAAACGACGCATTCCAGTGGGTGTAATTTGCTATAACGTCGTATTGTTTTTCACTTTTAGTGTAAACACATCCTCTGCAGTAACCAGTTTTCCACACTTACCCTCTGTTGTCAACTCACAGCCGGCAATGCACCCTGGGTTGGCTGCGGCGTTTCAGTATCCAGCAACACAAGCCAAGCCTATGTTGTCTGGCTTTGGGAATGGAGTTATTGAAACCAAAACTGATGGGAAAATACCGTCAAGAAAAAACGAGGACAGGTAGATATGTTTAGCATTTCCTGTCATGAATGAATCATTCATTTCATACAACCAACGAGAACTCGTTACAGATACTACAATCGAGGGCACAGATTTTGAATATTTGTCCGAATAACTCAAATACGTTTTCCGACTGGAGGAGAACGCGTCACGTGTCGTGGGTCAAACCTCACTAACTCCCTAGGGCGAACAAAGCTCACTAACTCCCTAGGGAAACAACAACATGAACTTTTGACTCGCACTTGATCAGGTCGTGCTCCTTGATACCGTGGCAAATTTGAGCCAGCTGGAGTAAAGCAGATGATTGCTTCGCAGATTTTTCTAGTTTTGAGTTTGGAGGTATAACAAAACACTTAATGACTGGTCCCGCGGTAAACAGTGAGTTTTGTTCTCCCTCGACCTCAATGTTTTTTTTTCAACATTGAGGGTCTCGGGGAAACAAAACTCACTGTTTCCCTTGGGGCTAGTCATTAAGTGCTTATTGATATTTTAAGAGTAGATCACGAGGTTCCTACTAAAAGAAACTATGCAAAGATTGCTAAGATTGTCTAACACCCTCTGTTTTCGGAATCTTATTCGCTACTGGTGAAAAAAATGTTGAAAAATGGCTTTTGAAACAGAGAAATGTTCGAGAAATGCAATAATTGTAAGTTACTTTTTGGTGGTCAGGTCTTTCTCTGAAGTTTCTGGAGTCTCAGGAAGTTTCTCAGCTGAACTGGACGCAGTTTATCGACTGTACTGTCGTGAATATGAACTCCAATTACAGCTTCAACAACAACAAATCGAACTGCAAAAACAGCAGTTACAGCTACAGCAACAACTTCAGCAAGTCGAGACTCTACAACAACAACAACAACAACAACAGCAACAACAAAAACAACAACAGCAGCAGCCGTCAACGCAGGGGCATGAGTCTATAAACCATGTATCATCTGCAACTCAGGTAACAGAATAAAATATGAATACATGAATAAATGTGAAATATTTGGCTTTTGAATCCTCTGGCATAGTTATTTGAGAAAGTTGTTTGAACTGCATTGTTATATAGAGAGAAATCAGCGACAAAAGTTGTGTCTATTTTTGGTTGGCTAGCACTTGCAGTACCGTCACAGTAACACGACCTAAGGGAGGCGTTGATTTTTTATAAACAGGTCAGTCCTGTTGCTACTCACGAGAAACACTTCACGACAGTTATCGATGAGACGCCAACAGCTCCGTCCCTAGTACTCAGGCCCATATCACAGCCTCGTCAAGTGTCGCCTGCTAGATCACTGGTTCCCACTCCAGAAGGTACTTTGTTGTTGCCCTTTGTAATCCCTCGTGGTCTATAGAAGGTCGGCAAATTGTCAAATTTTGATCTCTCACCAAGTTACGCTGAGAAATGAGCTTTTTATACGTTGTATTCTGGTTTTTGAAATGGCGGAGCTGTTCGAGAAAGCTGGTTATCTAAAAGCCTTTCATTTGTATGTTTGTACTTTTAAGTCAGAATATAGACTATAACATTTCGTTTGCTCCAGTTGGTCACTGTCGATATATTAGTCTCTCATGTGCAAAGGGCTAACAAATCTGTAGCGTAGATCAATTTCTAACCAGCAGATGCAACCATACTTTGGTTTTACAACGGGTTAATTTCGTGTTCAAACAAAATTTTTTTTGTACGGTATCTGGTTTCCAACTCTAGTTCAACTGGATCTTATTTTTAAGACCACTTGAAACAGTTGAAAGTGAAGCTTTTGACTCGCTCTGTTTATTCTACTGTCTGCTAACTTGGTCATTTGTAGGTTGTTATTTATTGCTGCTCTTCTTATAGTTTCCTCGGCGTCTGCAAAATCAAATGGCTATCGCATATCCGAAGTTGGTGAACAGCAACCACACAATCTGTCTATTACTGGAGCATGCGTATTACGTGAAGATAGACGTGCTGGTAATGAAATGTCTAGCAACGCAGATCACAGGTACATAAATAACAGGTCAGAAGTCTGCTGATCAAGATCGTTATATACTGCTCTACAAACATCTCTATCGAACATAGAGCTTTTGCAAAAAGAAATTGTTTTATTTCCCGGAATTACCGTAAGGGAGAACCAGGACTTAGATTCGGATTCTCGACAAAACGTGGGCGATTATTACATGACATAGTTAACAACTATTCACCGCTAGCCACCGACACTGAGGTGAATAGTTGTTTTAGTACATACTAAAACAGTGAGATAACAAACACCACAAAGAATTAATTTGGATGATTTCTTCACTTGTCCAAGGTGCAAACCGGGATGCCATTTTCTCTCGAGTTGCTCGGAGGTAAATAGCACTGACAGGATATCCGGAGTTTGACGAGCCAATCAGCGCGTGCGTTTAATACTATCCACTGTTTTAGTATTTACTAAAACTCGTTATCGCTGGGTTGTTTTGCAATATTACAGCCACGATAAAATAGTATTTCACGGGTTATTACTTACATTTGTATGACGCAAAACATGAAACAGTGAGCCGTACGACATTTTGATACGACGTATTGTTTTGTTTCGGAAATTTTCCGCCAAGTCTACAATACAGCTTAATACATAATGGGATAACTTTGCATTTTGGTATACTGCGCGGTGTCTATCAAGCTCAGAATCATTTCAGTCGCCAAAACTCAGTTTGTGATTCATTTTTATTCGTCTTGTTCTTGTGACGATCAAATCTGAACAGCATGTGTTCGTCACTTTGTAGATCAAAATGGACCGAACAAGTTTACATTGCCAATAACGATCTGTGCTCTGATTGGGGAGTGTCGCCATGTCAACGCAAAACCGTTTCGTTTCTGAGGAAACGAAACAAAGAAAAGTAACTGTAGATCTGGAGTAAAATGAACCATGTTCTTATTTCTTTTTATTAGAATGCAACTCGGAAAAGAAAACAAAGCTCCTCGTGTACCAGACCCCCCTGGCCGAGTACTATCTGCTCCTCCAAGTCTCGATCAGCCCAGGTCAAACTTTAAACACCGGCAAGTGCCTCGACCTCAAGTCGAGTTACAAGCATGTTCTGATCATTCTTATCGAGGACAAGCAGCCCCTGGGTACGAGGGTCACCCGATGGACGATAATCTGCAAAACGTTCAGCAAAACATGGATGGAAGAGCGAGCGCAGGTTATCATGTCAGCGGCCCTGCGAGCTCTAGGTATTCACCTCATAGCTGTGGTCATGATGAGTCCTCTCATAGAGAACTGATGGCCTTGAGAGAAAGAAGGCATATTCACGACTTAAATGTTGATCACGATACTTTAAGTGGAAGAGAAAGTAATAGTTTATTATATCCAGGATCTATTTACGACAAAGACTCTGAACGATCCAGTCTTGTAGCCGAAAGTTTGCGATCAGATAGTTTTCTTAGCGGTATAAGAAGAACAAAGCCTCGATCTTTTCACCATGGACCTCCTACTTCTCGCATTCAAGGCACTTTTAAGAGACAAGCTGTGCCTAGGGACAAGCAGTTTTCCCTGTACAGTGACACTGAACGTGAAGCACAGTCACGTGGTCATTATTTGTTTCCAGATGTTGATGACGTCATGGGTTACAGTCATAGAAGCTTGGGGCAAGGCGTAGAAAGGTAGAGAATGTATCATGCTATTACTTATCCATAAGGCCTTTACAGTTTAACATATATGTTCAAGCGATTTCCCAAACAATTTCTGGCAATCGACTTTTTCATCCTTTGTCTCCCAGCTTTTATACTTGTCATTTGATTGGTCTAGAAACAGAGGAGCCCAAGAAAATACTTTTTATTACATCATTTTATTCTACTATAGCTCGTTATATATTGCTTACTAATGGCCTGGCGCGGCATATTGCCTTTGAATTATACTTACTTTCTTTACTTTGGCCCTATGCTCCTCCCGGAGCATTGGCCACCAACAATAACTCGCCCGCAGTCTCCTCTGTCCTGCGCTATCCTTTAGAGTTGTTTCCATGTGTAACCAGTCCTTTTAATATCTTTTTCAAGCTCCCGTCGCCAGGTGTTGCCTGCACCAACCCTTGTATATGCGACGGTATTATATCCAACCTTCCCATCACGCACCGTATTTTCTATGGCATGGTATAAAATAGTTATGCAATGTTCTCTCATGTTATACCATGGAGTATCTCACTTGTCAAGTTGCAGGTGAGATATTCCATGGTCTACCACTCGAAAGCGTTGCACATCTAGTCTATAAATCACTGGTAATGAGGGCCGGGGAGGGGGTGGATGTTTTCCTCGTGCGTTTATTCTTTTCACGAGCGCCCTCTTTTCCATTCGACTACTCTGGATTGTATTTTCATGTAAACATCAATTCTTATTTCGTTCTGCATTATTTCATCCTAGACCAGCTTTTGACAGTGCATATCCATTGTCACTCGTGGAGATTGTCGAGGACTTGGAAGACAACACAACTCAACAGAAAGATTTCTTGTTCACAAATCCAGGAGTTGTGGGGGGACTGGACACTACAGACTCTGGTTACTCACAGGACACTAACAAAGAGAGGAGTCCGCTGACCAGTGACATTGTCAACTCAGATGACGAGGAAGCGGCTGTACTTGGAGACATTTTTTTTCTCGCGGGAAGAGTTTGAACTTTAACATGCTTTTGTTTTGTGCTAAAGTTTTGTACTTTTATGATTTTGCAATTGTTACTGAAAAACGGCTCCGATGTACCTGTACCAGGGCGATTATTAAGAAACTTAAAGAAGAAAGTGGAAAACATAACTATAGATTAGAGCTAGTGTTGCTGCAATATGATAGTCTATATTAGCATGCTTCATGAAGGCGTGCTGTAGTAGTAAGTTAATTTATTGCTTAGGGGAAAAAAATTGGTTCTTTGCATGCCTCAAATAAGTGAAAATGTTTCAGCCTGTGACATTCACTTCATCCCTGTGACAATGGATGTACTTGAGATTTAGAGATTAAATCAACCTACCATTAAGCCACACGATTCAATCTTGCATGCTGATCACCAATCTTCTTTCGCCGCTTACACACATAAGTAGCGGCTGGGTACGAGTCAAACTTGAAGCATTGTGCCCAGCCTCATTCCCAGGGTGTATGTAATATGGTGGACACAGCGAGGATGAAGCGAAGACTGATGAGGGTAGATTCTTACTGTGCCCGCCATCTTTTATAACCTCAGTTACGAGATTGCATTTGGTTTTAAAACTTGTAAATTGCCTCTAATTGTGAAAATTAGGAATACCAGTGGAAATGTAGTACCAAGATGATTGGCCTTTTGCGGCTTTTTATGGCTCCTACGACACGTTTGACTCTCCAGTTTCTAACAAAGAAACTAAAAACGCGTACGTGTAAAACGGGTTTTAATTCAAAACAGTCCCAGCACTCTGAGGTTTATTACGCAATAAAGCACTAAAAGGAAAGTTAATTTCCCGCGCAAGTCGGTCCGATACGGGTGTAAATTGCAAGGACTTTACTCAGGACCTTCAGGTCAATTTACTCCCATACGAATCTCACGGCCAGCAAATGACAAAACTGAAACGAGAAAGGTTGTCCTGCGCCGAAAGCGGAAAAGAAGACGCGACAGCAATGAAAGGTATCAGGAGTTGTCACATTTTTTTGTAACTTGATCAAAGTTCGCCGTATTTCATATTGATGGAAGGGAACACCATATTTTCCTCTTCTAACGCGCCGGGAAACACCTTGAACATCAATGAACTAACGATAATAAGCACCAGCCATAACACCTTTCGGCACTAACACGTGCACATTTACACTTCTGTAGGACAACCTTTCTCTAATCAGCTGAAAATGTTTTATCTCCATTTAATAAATAAAAAACTTTATTTAAGTGTCAATATTTTATAGCTTGGGAAAATCTCACTAATGGAAGCAAAATAAATGGAAGGAAACTATAAATTGAAAAATATTTCAGCTAAAACTATGTTAAGTGTCTAACAATAGTAAATATCTAGTCCTAATTACACTAATTTGATAAAATAATTGTAGCTGATCTGATAATTCACTAATAATTGCTAAAAATCATGATATAGTTGTTTTTGGTGGCGACAACTTTTGACACGCATAACCATTGTGATGGTGCGTCGCCTTAGATTTGTTCCAATTTCAGCGAGACCTGAAAGATTGAAACCGAAAAACAAACGCCATAAAGAGGTTCAACAAAGATTAATTATAAAACGTCACTTTATTAACAGATGGCTTCTCGTAGGGTAGCTGGTTACAAGATTCTTCTTAGGGGACCCAACGGATCGTTTTGGTAAATTATCTATATTTAGCTATTCACAAGGCTTCCAATCCACTCCGATTTTCCTAAGAGAATTGTCACCTCGAGCAACGCCTGTTGTTTTCGGATTGATAAGCTATGTTTTTCGGAAAGGTAATGAGACGTAAGGTTTCCAAGAAATGGACCGTTAACGCCCTTATGAATTCGAGGAGACTCAAGTTCACAGAGAATGACCAAACAGATAAAGAATTTTATAGCACAACCTAAAATAAACAACGATTTAAAGCATTTAAGGGAGAACCGTCGTCGTTTGCTCCTGTCTGCTTGATAAGGTCACCATGATAACTATTTCACTGGCTATTTAGTTACTGTCATTTTATCGAGTGTTGCCTCTACCTTAGACCTAGAAAAATTTGAGTACACTTTAATAAGAATGGATGGCAAACTTCAAGAATAATAAGAGAAATAACCGAACCCGCGGGTTAGAGAAAAAAAATATCCAGATCCAAATGACCGACAGGTGCCGATTATCCACATTGCCTGTCTCACAAAAAAAAAACCGACGAGTGTACTTGTAAGGGAAAGAGAAATTCACGGAGATGTCTAGTATGGTTCCCGTTTCGGAAAAAAATAGCGCTGTTAGCAAAATAGATACGGGAACTATAAAAAATTTCAACTTAGAGGTTTGCGGGCAACAAAAAACACGTTATTATAGAGCAACTTCAACATAGAGCGTTCGTTTTCAATATATCCTGAAGGAACATTACTCTCCTCTTTCTGAAGACGAAAAGAGAATGAAAAAAAATTAATTAATAGTCTTCAAGAAGCAACATGGATAATCACATAATCACAAAGTTATCAGAATAAACAATAATGAAACGCTGAAATATGACAACAATCTTGAAAATGACCACGAAGAAGTTGATTAAAAAGTTGCGAGATCAAAACTCACAAGTATTTCAAAGTTGAAGTGGTCGGTGGTAATTCGTCTGATATCCTCGTATGGTAATTCTACGGACCATTCATTTACCATGTCAGAAAAATGATACAGTAACGGTCCTGTGCATAAGCAACAAAAACAACATTAGTATGATGAAACAAACAAACAAACAAACAAACAGCCAATTAAGACAAATAAAACACCAGATAGTCATTCTTGAGGATGAAACAATTAAGCCTTGTAAACAATGCGCTGAAGAAATTTGAAAACCGAGGTTTCACTCGGATGTTACTACACAGAGTAACGAGTAACGGAAAACCGCCGGAGTAGCCGGAGAAAAATCTATAGGGTAAAATGTTATAAAATCTTTTTAAAATATATAGAATCGATTATAATCGTTTTTTTTTTAGTCTTGATATATAAAAAGGAACTGTAAATTCCTCCGGCGTGACGTAGACATCAGGAGCTGAGAGATCAGATGCTTGTAACGTTACAATGGTTATGTAAGTAAAGTAGTAAACAAGTAAACACCTGCATTGTAAATACTGTTTGTAGAGAATTGTGCTTTGTAAATCAAAATTATTAACAAAAAAAAAACGTTACAGCACATGTAATGGCGCCTCATAACAGCTTTCAGCTTACCGAGATTTATCCAGTAGCCGCCAGGCTTCAAGATTTTTGAGATATTTTCTATGTAAGCGATGACATTATGAGCAGTATCAATAAAATAACAAGTTACCACACAGTCCCATGAATCTGAAAACAAGATCAAATGATAAATACGAAAACAAAATATTGGGGCAATAAGGGCTGCTATACGACAGATTCAAACCTTTTTGCCTGTTAGAAAAAACTAAGACAGCACAAGACAGAAATCAGTTTGTCCGTAATACTGACTTAAGGCCCTCCTCCACTATGGATAAGGCTCGTGATGGCAATAAGAGACGTTCTCACAAGACCGGCAAGAGTTCCCAGAATGACTGGCAACAAACATATTGAAATTTTGGATTTTTATAAGTCACTTGCATGATTAGTCATGTCACACAGAGCTGTAGCTCATGTAGAAGTCTGGTGGTGCAATAGATAGTGTGGTACACTCTTGATCTAGAGATCTTAGACAGGGTGTGTGCTGTAATATCATCCTAATGTTATGTTCTTGGGCGACTCTAATAAAAGAACCTCTTACTGTCATCAGCAGCATATGCCGAGACAAGGGCAGGGAAATCATGAAAGGGCCTGAACCCTTCCAGCATCCCAGAAGTAGTAATGCTCCTTGCTACTTCATGTGTCACTTGTCATGTGAGCCCCTTCGCCTGAAAAAGATACAGGGACAGACTAACTGTACCTTCTTCAGTATAAACTTCCAAAAAGTCTCCGGCAGCCATTGAAAAATTCAAGTTGGGTGGTATATCTGTTGGATCAACATCTGGGATTACAACTGATCTTACTTGATCTTCGGACTTCCTGTTATTACATGTCTGGTGTATGTATGGGTAGATTGTGGTGTGATATTTTCCTGGTGCTCTGACAGAAAAATAGAAAAAAAATGCGGACAAAAGGAAAAAGTGTAAGACACAATGTAGAGAGTCAGGAGGAGAAGAGTCACTTAAAACTAAAAAGAGAATTCGAACAGCATTACTTTTACTAACTTCTGAGTACTGTAGCTTTATAACTTGGCATCTGTCAAAAGTTTGAATAATCTTTCATTCTCTTGTTAAAACATGTATTCTGAAAGACCATTAGATCACACCCAAAAACAACCATGAATTGGCTTACAGTGAATGCCAAGAAAAAGCTGAACAATTGAAATGCTTAATTGGTAAACTGAGGTATACAGAAATATAGAATTAACAAAAAGAACCAGGTCTAACCCACATGGAACTTGCAATAACTAAACTATGAGAAAAAAGACTCAGAAACCTGTTCAAAATGAAGTGCGAGGCAAAAAGCATATATAAACTCCACTCATTTCCTTGACATTTGTATCCTGAAAAAAAAAATTAAATGGTTAGATTACCAAATTAGTGTGTTATCAGTCACCCTGCGAGCAGAACCTCTTTTACTTACTCTTTTGTGAGCGGACAGGAGACAAAACAACAAAGCATATGTACTGTAAGAAAAGGCTCTGCTTGCAGGGTGGTTATCAGTATGGTTAACTGTACCATACATACATGTACTACCAGGGTTATAATTTGTAACTGCATGATACATTTACATATGCAACGGAATGTGTGTGGCATAGGTTCAAGTTATTCTCGAGACTGCTTGCATCAGGAAATTTTATACGAAGCAAAAATTAACTAAAGGTAAACTTTGTATGTACTCTTTTCAGAGAATGATACCATGAAGCAAGCTAACTCTGGTCTTGTCTGCTACATTCTGTGTCATGTGATTTTTCTGTTCTTTCTGAAACCTAATCTCCTTGCTCCCTTGGTCATAATTGCTTTATCTCCACCATGATCATATTATACCACAATATTAAAATAAACACAATGGCAAATTCCATCTTACCAAGTTTTGCAATATCAAACATAAGTCTGGCTAAACCTGCTCCAGGTACAAGGATTGACACATCTTTTTTGGAACTGCAATGTAAGTGTTCCATTAGCTATTAGTCATGAAAATGAAAGAAATGCATTGTAGAAACAATCTAAAATGCTGCAAGGATTATTCTGCTTTTAACATTATTTACTTCAATAAATTTCTCATTTACTTTTTATGTCCCTTTTCTTTCATATTTTTCTTGAGCTACGACACTGAGTTAGAACTAAAGAGAAGAAGTGAGCTGAAGCAGACAGGGCAGCCCAGAGTCACTCAAGTGAGATGGAGGAGAATAAAATATTGATGATGCCTATGCTCCACTTGAAGTGAAGGGCCTAACATTCTCTCATATTTTTCTACTTATCAAGTGCTATATAAATTCTTTATAGTATAGTATTATTGTTATTAATATTATCATTAATATTATCATTCTTTCACTTCCTTTTGTAATCATCATTATTATCATCATCACCACCACCATCATCCTTACTAGAATTTTGATTTGAGTTCTGTAACTTTGCGGTGAGGTTTTCTGCTTTGAATTTTATAAATACAAAACAAAGCAGCAAAAAAACATTCGTAAAGAAGAAAAAGTTATCATTCGAATAAAATTTAATCCCGGGCTAGCGTTAGCCGGCTTCCGACAAGTCAACCTGACATGAGCCTGCAATCCAATCGAAAACCAGCACTTGGTCAGCAGTCAACTTCAAAAAACACGACCTCGATGCGTTGTAGCCTTAAGCCCGGGATATGGTCGTGTGATACTGGTCAGCAGATACCTTGTTTTGACAAGTGTCATTTGCTCATAACATGGATGTTTACTATCAAAGAAGTACACGGTAAACCAAGGCTGCATGTCTCTATCAACTTATTATTTGGAGTATGGCCACCATGTTGCATGACTCCACCGTCATTGTCGTTGTGCGTACGCGCCCATGAGCAATACGGCTGGCCATGATTAACATGAGAAAATCAATTCATGGGTTTCTTTTCCCCTATATGGTTATGGGGCTCCACTTGGCGTCCCTTCGGGCTGCCGGAGCTCCGCTATTATTAAAATACACATTGGAATTTTTCTTCCTCTGGATATATTTCATATTTTCCAAATTTTATTATTACTTGTATAATTATCTGCTCATATAAACAGAAACAGAATAGAAAGGTCTCCTTCAATGAAATGGAAACCTTCAAGTTGCTGACAACATATAAAAAGGTGTAGTTCCCTAACCATTCTGTGCCTGGAAAAAGTCTTTGAATCTCTTCAATAATTGGTTTGTAACAAGCATCCCTTTCAGCTTTTCCCTGCAGACAGGCAAAATTAGAACTTCAAATTTTGCACATCTAAAGAAAACTGCTTAACTTTGAAACAAAAACACAATTTAATTATAGGCAAAGAGTTAACCTATTACTTGATCTTTTCAAAGGTGTACATGCCTTTTATGTAGGAATCATTGCTGTGTACAAAGATTTGCCAAGATAATATCTATCTCTAGTTCACTGTATCTTTTTCACGACTTTGTGATTACAAAGTTGCCAAAAGTGGTCATCAGGGGAAACCTGATCGCACTCATATATCAGGAATTCATGTAGTATAAAGGTGAACAACAGACTATCTGTTCTGCAACTTCAATATAACAAACATAACAAAATTATAACTGCATTAAATGCAGCTTGCACAGTGTTAAAAAGACATTTCATTTTTAAATTAATCTAAAAAAGTATTTATTGAAAGAGTGAAATCTAGAGAAAATGTATATGGACATGGTTGTTTTGTACCTCATCACTCCAGTCTCTTACAAACTGTTTCAGCGTTGTTGTAACTTTTTCCATGTCAAACCCACTGATTGGCTGGCTTGCTGGATCATTAGGAACCTTGATCAGTGAAAATCATAATTTTTAAATGCATAATTCATATTTGCAGTCTAATTACCCAATACTGTATACCGGTAAGTGTGCATACGTCGCACAGCTTTACTTAGAAAGCAAAGCAAAGTAACTTATTACATCTATGTCACAAGTGCATTTGCTGGATTCTTTCCTTAAGAGATCACTTAAAGATTTGATGTTGAAAAATTCCATACTGTGACCAGTGTACCTTGTAGTAACATATACATGTAGCATCTTGATTGTTTGTAAGTAAAAGTTCAAAGCCAAACAAGCAAAATATAGACGGCACACCGATCCAATGGCAGATAAGACCAAAATGAAATAAAACAGAGTAAGGGACTAAAAAAATTGCCTATATTTCAGTTTGCAATACAAACTTTCCTCAGGGACTGAGTGGAAAAAAATATGTGTTATTTTGTTTAAAATAATTTAGTCCTTTACTCCGTTTTATTTCATTTTGGTCATATCTGCTGTTGGGATCAGTGTGCTGTCTATATTTTGTATTCTAATATTTCTACTGATCCAGGTCTACTTAGATCCGGCACTCTTATAGGTCGGTTGCTGTGGTTATACAGTTTTTAATCCCATTTGTCAAACAAACAAACCATGTTACAGAACAAATACAAAAAAAAGCAAGATAATTTATTTTATGACAAGTGAACTGATCTTTAGAAAAAGATCCATTTCAAAGAACTTGTGTATTGTATTCTGCTTTAGGAAAACAATAACGTAGGTACTCAAATTATATGTAGCTATCACATCAGTTTACTAGTTGTAAACACAAAAACGTAATGGTCCTTTTAGGATCTAACTGTAGATGGCCAGTATTAATTGTTACAGTGGCAGATCTGTACGGGAGGGCCCCCACTTATTTTGGGTAAAAAAGAAGAAATTACAGAAGGAATAAAAAGCAGCAAGGCAAGAAACTCCCCCCACCTCCCCCACCCTGAGCTCATGGTCTGGATCCGCCACTTTGCCACGGTCACCCTTTGCCACACAACAGCATGATAATGGTTAATAAACTGTACAACAAGTGACAAGCTACTAAATGCTGCACAGGTTTATAGAATATCCAGAAGTAAGGTGCCTATGTAAGGGATGGAAAGTTGTGGGAATGGAAAGCTTAAGAGAGAAGAGTGGAATGAGGATGGATGACAAGGAAAAGGAGAAATCAATTCTGGGAAAGAAGAATAGAAAGAAGGGAAGGGTGGAGTAAACACATGTGAAACATACACAAATATCTGATACCCCGTACCCCCTTCCCCAACCCCCACCCCCACCCACTAAAAAAAACCTGAAAAAAAGAACTGCTGTACAGCATAGACAGGACACTGCATGGTGTATTTAATAAATCTTACCGAAGAAACTCTCAAATGATCTCTATTTTCAAACATTTCGTTGGTGTGGCTAACTATATTAAATAGGAAGCTCTGGTTCTCTTCAATGCATTTCTCCACTTTCTTGATATGGTCTTTAAAGTTTGGAAGCATTTCCTGATGTCTTCTAGGAAGTAGCCTAAAATTCGTCTTGATTTTTTGAAGTTTCCGTAATGAGAATTCCCTAAAGATTGCAAAAAAATAATAGAACGATCTGTAATCATACAAATGTTCAGATCAGCATGAGTCATGTCAGTACACAGCAATTTTAAAGAACAGTGCAAACTTTTCATTACACATAGAACAAAAGTCAACTTACTTATAATATAAAAATGCTTCAACAACTTTCCAGAAATACTGTCTCTCTAATTTTTCGTCATCAGTTTCTTGCTGATTTTCAACATTTGAAAACTCTCCCGTTGTTCTCTCTAATCTCGAACTGTCGTCCGCCATTTTTAAATTTAGCATCTTCCGCTGACAAGTTCAGCATGCGGCTCATAAGTCCCACAATCCATAGCAAAAATAATGGCTGCCATGTCGGCTGCCATTTTGCTGGAAACTGTTCCTGTACCTACATGTACAAGTTCAGACATACTGTAAAATACAGAGAAGGTACTGATTCTGATTCTACATGTATGGATCCTTTCCTGGACGAACCAAATTTTCGCTGTCGTAAATGCCGTATTCGTTTATTTTGCGTGAATCAACTAGAGTCTCATGGAGATCAGAACCTGAAATCGTATGCTTCAAGTCCAACGGATTTGTCCATCTACGATAAATGCTCTTCTTGGTTTTTAAGAGATGACGAAATGCTTCCCTGGATCACTGAAAGTGTAGAAAAGGTTTGATAATTATCAAATTATAAACACGAAATTTCTTGAAAATGTCTCACCAGAGAATGTGATAGTTATTAAAATTATAGCAAAGATAAGCTTAACAGTGACGTCACCTATTGTTATTAATATGCCAACCAGAGAGCTATTGGCTGGTGAAACAAAGAATCCTTTTCAATAACAATTAAACATTTAAATAACAAAAACAATGTTTGGAAACAAATATCTTTGCTATTGACTTCTTGTGTGAGTCATTTCAGGGTCTCTGGTGATGTAATCTACATGTATGTTAAGTAAGAGTGTGTTGAGTGTGCTGTGCTGTTATCATAGAAGACCTCGTACCTATACCTAGACCTTTATGTATGGGTCTGACTCCAAATCCCTACGCAACCTGTTAACAATGACTCCTAATGATGGCATCTGAGGTCGACGTACAGCATGACAATGCTCTCAGTAATTTGTATGATGGTTACCGCTGTATCCTGTAGTACCTTATCTGAACCTTAAACTCTAAAGGAATAAGCCTAATAAAATAAAGGCCGCATAGTGCAATAATTGGTAATTTATATTTTCATGTATCAAGGCTGCGCTCTAGCAGTGCTGGTCGCTTCAGGTGACCAGCTTCTGTCTTCGGGCGACAAGAAAAACATATCTAGTCGCCCTGTCGGGTGACCTTCATTTTGAGATTTAACTTGGAAACGAAAACAGCCACACAAAAATTTGTCGTTTACTTTTTGATTTCGTGTTGTATTGAACTTTGCAAGGCAAAATGGCTCAATGCAGAATGTTTTAATCCATCTGTGAAGTTAAAAAGTCTTTCTTTAAATGGCTCATTTTGATGCCTATTGATGCATACATTTAACATGTTTAACATGGACAGCAGTTTCCTCGTACACTTCATATCGCATCAGCAAAAAGTTTTCTTAGTTCTTGTGGTTTGTATAATTTGCATGAAAAGTACCTAACTGAAGGAGAATGAGAACTAAATTATCAGAAGCATAGAGGGCAAAGAAAAAAGACTTAATTTTCTATATATTACCATTTTAACTCAAAAAACGTGTAAATTTTGTCTTTCTTTGTGGACCTTTGACAACACATGAATCTTTATCTTTGGTATCTGTAAATAGCATAAATGCCCTAGAAACAATGCAAGACATTCTTATATGAGTGTCAATTGGTTATCATAAAGCAATTAATAATGTTATTTGATAATTAAATTAATTAATTTTAATTTTTTTTTTCAGGCAAACAAGTTTGACCTCTGGGCACCCTAGCCTACAGGGTTAGGTGTCCAAAGGGCACCCTAGAATTTTCCTTAGAGCACAGCCTTGTGTATATTTCCAAACTCTTACCTATCTGTGGAGCTATAAAGCATGTGTTCTGTGTAATTTCTTTTGCGATCCAAGTGACAAAATCTCGAATTAGTTTACTGTGCTGTCTGTTTGATTGCTTATTTGTTTACGTTTCTTGCAATATGTTTTTGTTATTTTTAGGCCCAGTGGACCGAAGGAAAACTATACTGCCCTAAATGCAAGAGCCGCATTGGAGCATTTGATTTCATTCATGGAATACAATGTAACTGTGGAAAGTTTATAATACCTGCTATCTGGATTCAGAGAAGTAGAGTTGATCACATTTTGCCAAACAGCCTGGCAACAAGTCTTGACATTAGGAAACCTGTGATCAGTCCCAATCAATCAGCAAGGACTCATTGTGACACTTCAGTAGCAGTTCATAATGTGGTGGACTCATTCAGTGCTGAAAATCAAGAGTGTGTCTGTCATGACAACCCTCAACACTTGAAAGAAGATAGAGACGTATCACAATTTGCATCTTCACCAGTTTCCCTGTGTTGTAATTGTACTGATGAGGGATTGAATGAAGGGAAGGGTGGGTACATGTAGAAATGTTTAAAGTATGGACATATTACCTACTTTAAGATATTTCAGTAATAGCCCACATTTTAATAGGGAACTTACTCTGTACTATAGAGATAGGTGGAAACGTACTTGCAATACACTTATCACTCAAAGACAAAGACAGCACTCCACACCATTCAGTCATGTAAAACTAATATAATTACAAGAGTGCTGTTTGCCATCAATAAAAACTACATTCAGTTATATATGTTGTTTTTTCCTGACGTGTTTTCTGGTTTATTAGGATCAACAGCAGAAGCTCAGCAGTTTTAACAGTTGGTAACAAGTTTTTCCACAGTTGTGACTACATGTATCAATAACCTGGGTTACCAAATAAAGGATTGGTTGACTGATTGATTTGTCACCAATCATCTTTGAAGCATTATAAAACCTTTCAGAGTCGTACTATTCAAATACCGTCCTACAATGACCAATGGAGCAATGACATACATGTATTTAATATGTCGTACTGCTTAGGAATTTTGGCAAGTTTCATCATCAATGGATACTTGCTCCTACAACTTCAAGAATTGAACTAGATAAAATGAATCAAGGCACATGAATTAAATTCAGATGAATGCATAACAAAGTTGAATAAATGTGTAAATAATTTTTCTTTGTAGATATATCTCCTCATCCACGAGTTAACAGGGAGTCTGCTTCAAGTTCTTGTGATATACATCTACCTATTTCTCTAGAAAGAAACTTTTCTTCTTCACTGCAAGATACAAATTCATGTACATCTACATGTATGTCCTTGGAAAATGGTTCTTTCATCAATGACCATTGTGAACAGTGTTGTGATGTTAAATTGCATCAAACATCTGATACAAGGAACAGAAATTCAGCAGATGGTGATCAAAGAACTCAAACATTGTCTTATTGTAGTGTTTGTTTGGATGCACCACTGGAATCAGGTTCTTCAGCAAGGGGAACAGAACACATTCAGAACACCATGGGAAGTTATGAGCAGAGATCTAAAAGAAAAAGAAAAGGTAGGCATCACATGTCACTGGAAAATACCGACCAACGCTTATATGCAGACTTGGTGATTGAGCCACAGGTTTCCCACCATGGGGATCAGAAGACTTTCTACAGTTGTTTGATTGTCGATGAAGGCTTTGATGAAACAATGACTGGACTTAAGGTACATTCACTTACTATTGTATTAATAATGATAATGGAAATATTTTAGTATTGGAAAAAAACAATAAACAAACAATAGTTATTGAATTGTGTTAAGTGGTTTTTTATCGGTTCTCTTTTTTAGATTTTACATTTGACTTTAACGGCTTTCGTCTAAAAAAAGTTGAAAATAACTCAATATCATATTTGAACTGGTGTGCAGAAGAAAATTTAGTGGTGAAAAATAAAGACAGTAGAGTGTTTATGTCTCGGAACTATTGGTTTGATAGTTGCCCCTTGGAAATTTGATGTTCTTTAAACTAGCATATTTGTTTTAAGAACATCAAATTTCTGCAGAGCAACTACGATATGAGCTGATACTCCCTTGGCAGAAACCCTATTGTTAAAATATAAATCTCAATCTCATAATCAAATTTATTGTGATAGAAACACGATTTGTACATGTAACCAATCAGCACGCTTATTTTTTTAGGACTGTTTTCTAGGTATGTATGTATTTTAACTTTGAGACTGATAAAGTTGATACATGTAGACTTTGAGCTGAGTAGAGACTATTCTGTAGGGGTGTTTTCAAAACACTCTGGGTCTACATACAAGTACATGGTACAGTCCTTGCAAAAAGCTCTTCTTGGCATTGTGGTGCTTTGTGTCACATGGTTGTACCTTGTGTTTTGATATTTCAGGTTGTCAATCGGGAATTTCAAGATCAACACTGCTGTGCTGTCTGTCTGGATCTGTTGTATGAGCCGTTCAAATGTTCTTGTGATCACGTATTCTGTGATCCGTGTTTACGACAATTAAACTTCAGGACTGGTAGTAGAGGAATGATAAGATGCCCTTTGTGCAGGCAAATTGTACAGCACATAATACCAGCCACAGGTATGCTGGAAAATCTATCTTTTCACTATTACACAGAAGTGGTGGTTATTATTAAGCCACCAACTTGTTATTATGACAATTGGATTATCTTGACTGACTGATATACCGACCAGCCGACCTACATGTACATTTGCATTTGAAGTGTGTGACTAAGTAGTTGACATTTGGATTACTCTGTTGTCCTAGAACTTAGAAGTGAGATCAGGAGTACATATGATTCGCGTATTCTCAGGTAAGATTGTACAATCCTATATAATCCTATCATTAAAAGTATGCACATGTAGAACTAAACTAAAGTTGTCTGCAATTTTCGTGTGGTTGTTACGGGAACAGAAGCCACAAGCTGTTGATATTCGCTTGTCAGAGTCTTCAGAAATGTAGTTTTACTTCACTTGTTTTACAACGCTATTTCAGGAAACGTGACAAAGCTGAGCGTCGTGCCCCACACAGAAAGTGGCCCCTTCCTGCCAATCAAGGACCTTTGCGAGGAGGTGCGTCACGTGCACGACGAAGTGTCACACTACCCTGTGTCATATCTACTTTTCTGACGTGTGCATGTGTGTATACACTGGTGATGATTGCACTGCTGTCCAACCTGGCTGGAACTAATGTCATTACAATGTATTAGGTATTACTAGTAACGCTGATTGAATCGCCGTAATATTTGACCAACCACTCCAGGAACGGCAACTGATGATAATTTTGAAGCGTATATTTTATATATGCGTATTAAAAAGAGGACTAAAAGTTCATTAGTTTTGTAACTATAGGAGTAAGGTTTGATTTTCATGTATCTATAGTATTCAATGTGTACAGCCATGCGGTTAATATTGATACACAAATCTGATGGAAAGAAGAGTGTTACAATCATAAACAAACTTGAAAAAATTTACATAGAGGGTACAGATAACAACAACAAAAAAATTGTAAAATTCCTGGGTGCGACGGTTAGACGAAATGACGGACTAACTACAAATACAAAAAAACGCGAAGCTAAGGCACTACCAAGGCGTTTTCTTTCTTTTTTCCTCGTAAAAAAGGCCAAAATTAACAGCGGATTCTTTTTATATGGTACCAATACACAGAGTAATTAACAATTATTCCTCGAGCCCGAATGGGCTCTGATTCAATAGCCCATGAGGCCGAAGGCCGAATGGGCTATCGACTCAGAAGCCATGAGAGCGAGAGGAATAATTGTTTTAGTAAAATCCAACTAGTTGGTCAAAAAACTATCGAGACAAAACATCTTTCGCTAGTTAAAGCGATTCAGCCGCCATTGTTTTGGTTTTCAAAGCCGACGCTTTTCGCTACTGGTGGGCTATAACAAATAGCCTACTAGTAGCTCAACCAATCAGAACGCAGCATTGATAATAGACCACTAGTTGGATTTTACTAAAGAGAGCTATTCAAACGCCGGTACATACTCAAGAACGAGGACAAGATTTTCCGGAGAAGTAAAACTACGTTTTCTATTTTCTCCGCCGTAGTATGGACATTAAACTATAAACAAGACAATACAAATCAAATACATTGCTTGGGGTCAAAGAACTTGTTTCCAGAAATTTATTTACATTCATCATTTGATCAAATTTACATATTTAGAGTTCCTTCTACAAACCTACAAACCTACAAATTCTAGCGACATTGCTTTTTATTTATCGAGCATCAATTGTGTCGTTGCAGGGTAACTTTTTAGCTACTATTAAAACAAAACTTCCCCACATGTTGTTTACGTGTGTTTTTAATCCTTACACTCTTTGTTACTTGTACAATGACGTCATCGGACCCCGCTTGGCCCATTGTCCTGACCAACCAAACCAAAAGTCCCGGTAATGAGAGTTTAGTTGAGTTTACGAAGCCATATAGGTCTGTAACAGACCTAAATCAAAGCGTTTTTTAACAATTAATATAATTTAAGAAGTTGAAGCTTTAAATCCATGGGTAGGAAACCCATAGAATACGACTGTTTATAATCAATTAACGAAAATCAGGTTTTTTAATTCGAGGAAGATAATCAAAATATTGCTGGCTAATGGTTGTCGAATTATTGGTAATGGAGTTATGCTGGTGAATATCTGATCTATTTATAAAAAGCATTTTATCTAAGGCAATGTTTACGTCCTAAATGTCTTCCCTTAGTGGCTTCTTATGCATTATGTATACATGTATTAAAATTTATCGACCACTTTTTGAGGTCGTTTGTGTTCGTTCTTTACTGCTGTCCCTAATTTCAGGTTTATACAACATCCTCGGCTATAAAATCAGCTAGCGCTCTTCGGATTCTCTCTCTTAGCTTCCTCTTGTTTGTAGAAGAAACGATCTCCTGTAACATTGGCGATTTCTTTAACTTATGTTCTTGTGATTCGATGACTGACTTTCTGAGGGGCAGTTTCTCCACAATGTCCTCTAGTCTTTTGATGGCCTCAGCGCGAATTATTTCTTTATTACCCGGGTGATCTTGGGCAAAGTTAATCATTTCCTGTTTGACCTGGGCGATCCTGCCTGAAAACAAGAAAAGTGAAAGATATAGGATAGAGACTCTGCGCAAATATCAGTGACCACAATACAGTGATGTGGACCCGAGCCTCAGTCAGACCGCTCGGCCCGGAATCCAGGCCGCGCGTAACCCAGGAATATAGTCGGGATTAAAATTCCCTAGTAAAAGAACCCGCCATAGATTTCCGATGAACCTTGGTATGCTGTCATTACAGTACAAGGAGATGTTAAAAACGTAATGAAAAGAATGGATCACCATTCTTGTTTTCATGCCACAATACTGACAAATATGGTTATTTGGGTGACTTCCGTTTAACTCAGTGCGCAACAAATAAGCTCGATTATTTTTCAATGCAGCGCGTTTATATCACAGAGTTTGACTTTCTTTGATTGTTTATTCATCTACGTCCTGGAAAAAATGTCTTCAAATACCCTGCATTTGTTTATCCTTTAATAAAGGAGATATAATTTGGACAGGCGCTTTTCAGCCCGTTATGTCTCCCCCTGTAGAATTTATTTCATTTGTCAAAAACGTAGCCGTAGATTTCCGCTAATTGTTTTCTCAGTTATTGAGGATAATGTTCTCAGTGAAATGATGAAATAAAATATATAGGTCACCGTGTTCTTTTCGGAGAAAAGAAGCATTTATTTCTCTGTCAAGCTTAGCCTGAGGAAAATCTCTTATCTATGTGCACGTGCTCATTTGCGCGCGCTAATGACGCAAAAATCGTGTGCAATAGGGATGTGCAATGCAAGACTGAGGAATCACCTTAAAATGGAAAGAAACAGGTTACTTGTTTTAAATATTCTTTACAGCTGGAAACGAATTGAACATTTGCATTTGTTGTGTGGGATACCTTTGGTATTCCACGCTATCGTCATCGGCTCGTATCCGTTAATGCAAATGAGGTATGGTATACATGTACCCTTTGTCTTGTACTGAGTTATACGATAAAATACCTGTTAAGAACGTATGATTTTTTTGCGCCTGAAAGGTACTACATTTTCTTTTAACACCTACTTCGAACGTATGCGATCTCAGCATCTTTAATAAAAGCTGTTTCTTTTTGAAGCAGATCAGGTCTCTGCTGTTCATTGATGTTAAGATCCTCCATTAAGTCCAATGCAAGCTTAGTAGCGATAGCTTTATGGTGCTCTGGAGTTAACCCGCCGACCTCCGTGAGAGCGTCGGCATACCCTTCCAGTGCCTCAACATCTGCAAAGATAAAGCAGGGTTACGTTAAGCTATGTACGTCAAACACGGTCATTGAACCATTATTGTGATATCCGATCTCATCCATTATAGAACAAGTCCGAGCTTGGCTTCTTCATACGCGTGGTCAACAGTGCACGTGAAAGGTATTATCTTATTTTGTCCTTTAGGTTGTAAAACGCCCGGGGGGGGGGGGGGGTACTCCCATATGTGGGCTATAAAGGTACGTGCCGCGGAATAGGGTATGGTTTTTGAGGTTCTCGGTCCTTAAATAGGGTATCTTTTTCGACCCTTTTGTAACTGTGTTCCTGGTGTGGTCCTTAGATAGGGAAGCTAAATTGTATTATCTAATACTGGAGTGAGAAAACGCCCGCTTATAAGAATGTTTTTGTTTAAACTTGATTGACCCTTTTAGGTATCAACAACAGGGGTTTAATAGCCTTGAACAGGGTGTCATTTTTCGTGTTTGGGCCTTAAAAAGGGTATCAATTTTCGCTTTCTTGGTCCTTAAATAGGGTTAGGTTTTAAAGGGCCCTAGTCAGCCACACCTTTGTTTTTGTTACATGCGAGAATTTGGCTATTTTATTTTACTCGGAGCCTGTCGAAACGAAGAAAAATCACTTTGAAACTACTCAAGATTTTAACTGTTTTCTTTTATTATGTAAATTTATTATTTTATTTCACAATATGTTTATCTTTAATTCACACTGTCAACCATTTTTACGTATTTCCGGTAATATGCTACATAAAAACACGTACCAATGTAAAACTCCCATTGTACCTGAAGAAGGCTGGTTTGGCCAGCCGAAATATAGCACACCTTCAAAAATCATTCTACGTTGTGTCGGTTTCTGCCTTCATATTCTTCAAGATAATTAAACATACCTTCAGGAACACAGCTTACAGTGAAACAATAAGGATTCGCCTAACCATGCTATATCAATAATTTCGATGTCATCGAAAATAGCGGAGGCTGACTAGGGTCCTTTAAGAACCTTCGCGGCACACCCCTATCCAAAATTCGCGGGAGTACCCCGCCCCCCCCCCCCCCCCCCGGAGTAAAACGCTTGTTCGTTGATGGTCGACATTAGTTGGATGTACAAGTAAATGGTTCTTTCCAATTAAGCGGGTTGTCCAAGCCTTTTCCTTGACAAAGGTGAAGGCTATTCCATATAGGTAATTAGTATAAATTTACCGTAGTCTATTGCGAATCCGTGAATTTGATTGGCTATATTACCATTTTCTATCTGCTGATAGAAAACAGTTGCACGCGTGATTGTACACGTGATCCGTTTTCTGCACGCGTCAGTGCACAGTGCGCCCACGTTTGAACCTGATGTAACATAATAAAACAGTTCTTTTTACGCTTTACTTGACATTTTTTTTCTTTTTATTTAATGAGACTACGGTAAATTTATACTAAAACAATTAGACTACTCGCCCTCGTTTTTTTAAGGGCGATAGGCTGCGCCTCGTTGACTATCTGCTCGTAGAAGACTCTGGCTCGTAGTCTAATTGTTAAAAAGCATGTCTTCAAAGATCTTAAGTTTTAAATTGCTGTGCGTTTCGTCAAGCCGCTTGTAGGTGAATTGAAGTGGCCCCTTAAGCAGAATATTCCCACTTCTTAAGTAATACACCCTCCAGGAGTGAAAATGGTACATCCCTAGCTAGTGTATTATACATATACATACGAAGGTTTTTAGTGCTACCTAAAAAAAATACCTTTTTCGACTTCTTTAGTAGCTTTCTCTGAATTTTCCGAGGGAACAGACTTCTTAAGTGTGTCGGCAAGCTTCAAATTTGAAAAAAAATAAAAAGTGATATATTGGCAGTTTGCTAGATCAAGCTTAATTCAATTTCGCAAATTATAGTCTTCAATGGAAAAGAAAATCAGTTTGAAGACCATTTTAAGGATCTCTATTTGCATGTTATTTTGACAGCGTAACGAACCTGGGCAAATTCTTGTTTTTCTTTCAGGTTGAGATTTGCTGACTCGGCATCAGAGGCGGCACTGTCATCTTCAATTTACATACAAAAAAACAAAAATCAATCGCTATTTACATTTCAAACAGAACAATTTCATTATTTTAAAATTCAGTCTAAAACAATAGACTTCAGTGCGAGGCTCTGGAGAATAACTACAGAGTTTGTGTGGTTTATTACCCAGAGCCTCATACTGAGGTATATTACGTTAGGCTAAGTTTTAATATATCAAAATTGGTCTATTGAGATCTCAGTTTTATGTAAAAATTGGATTTCACTATTATTTCGCGAGAAAATGTGGAGGGGATGATGTAAAAGTAATAATAGAGTGTTTGAAAGTTTTAATTCTGCAATGGTACGCAAGGGGAGGCGTGGTGGCCTCATGGTTAGTGCGCTCGACTCCGAAGCGAGTGGTCCGGGTTCAAGCCCTGGCCGGTGACATTGTGTTGTATTCTTGGGCAAGACACTTTACTCTCACGGTGCCTCTCTCCACCCAGGTGTATAAATGGGTACGGGCGAATTTAATGCTGGTGCGATGGACTAGCATCCCATCCAGGGGGGAGTAGAAATACTCTCAGTCGCTTCATTCTATAGAAACTGGGATAAGCTCTGGCCTGATGGGCCACTTGGCTCGAATGCAGACTTTACTCTATGCAAGAACAATTCTTTCAAAAAGGAATAATTTTGGCTGGACCAGCACTTCAAACTGCGGTTACAATGGCCATTTCAAATGACGCAGAGAGAACTACTTTCTGTGCGATATGAACAGCTACTGAAAGTCGTGGTCAGAACTTCATGGTAGCCCACAAATCCATATATGGATAAGACAATATGGAGAGTGTGCTCTATATGTGGGCTAGCGTGAAGTTCTTGCCGAAAGTCGTTGTTACATCACGAAGTGAGTTCGCTCTTCAAACTTTTGATTCTTCACCAAAACCCCGTTCCCAGGGTTGCTCATCTTGCCTACCCTGTAGCGAGAGACCCTGGGAATGAGGTTGCTTCCACCACCCTTTGTTGAACGTCTCAAGTTGAAAAATACAAACAAACAAACAAAGAAGCAAAAAGCAAACAAAGAGCACCTAAAACAACTTAGGCACAATAAAGTTTAGATAGGTCGTTATCTTAATTTTGAACCCAAGTTCACCAGGTAAAGTAACACCATATTCTGAATAAAAAGCAAAAAAAGCAAGTGACACAATCAGAACACCAACGCAAGTCGGGCCAGTACCTTACGCATGTGCAGACGCATATCACCCGGGCAGTGGCATCCATGGACAGCGTGGGTTGGTGTTCGAGTGTGTCACTTGCTTTTATTTGTTTTTTTTTTCGATATATTTCTAAGTAATATTGAAAACGAAGCTTTAACAGCAACAACAAACAACGGCGTTAGAATTTCAATAACAACAACTACAACGACGACGACGTCTACCAAAGCTATAATAACAGCAAAATCATTGATTTGGTAACCTCCAGTAATTATTGTAGTTTCGAATTTCGCATATTTTATCTTATCCCTGCTAACCTTTGTTCATTTACAACCATACCTTGAGTCCAGATATCGTCCAAAGCACTTTTCATTTCGGCCTTTCCAGCAGGCTCCTAAGAAAAATTTCATGACTATAAGCTTCGGCGAAGCAAGAGTAACCATGAGTTATTATTTCGCTGTTAGCGCTATATCTACTACATTTCTATCGCGTAAGGGAGCCCACACACACGGCACTAAACTCTGATCTGTACCATCTTTCAAATTTTCTTTTTAGTGCTGACTTGGCGAAAAGTGCGTTAAGTGACATTTTCAATCACGTGGCTAGCAGTTATTCAAATGTTTTGGACCAAAAGAACGTGTTTATATATGAAACGAGTTAGACTCCGACAGGACTTGCTTGGTACACCAGCAAGGTCGCTGTTTTAATTTTTTGGAACTCTAATATGTCTGCCGTGACGGTGTTCACCAGTAAGAGGGTCATGAAGGGGGGGTCCTAATCCCATTTCCCAGCAAATCGTTTTTTTCAAATCCCAGCTCAAATCCCACAATCCCAGCCTGTGTTGCTCAAATTGAAATCCCATTCCCATTTTTCTATTGTTTTTATTTCATGAATCCCAGTCCCAGTGCACGGCAAAATCCCATTTTCCAGCCTCTAAAAAAGGCAAATCCCAGCTCCCATTTTACCCCTTCATGACCCTCCAGTAACAGTCATGAAGAATGAACATCTGTGTCAAATATGAATTATGCGAAGCGCTATACTATTCAGTAGAGTTTCCAACTAAATCAGAGGGTTGCTTTTATTTTCCAATATTTTCTATTTAAACTTTCCTACTCTACAGAGAGATGCAAGAAATGAGTGCATAGATTTGGCATACCAAATATGAAACATCTAGGTCAAAATAAAATTACTGATGGAAGTTGAATTAGTGGTGGGTTATTACAAAGATGTCGTGGATTGGAAGAGAGAAGAATGAGGCAACATTGTTTTAAAGAGATAATGCATGGTTAATCGTTCTCATCCCACTAGAGGATATACTATATGACCGATCCCTAATTTCTGGACTTACTCGCTCAACATAGCTTGTAGTTCGAGACTTGTCTTTCGGGGCCATCTCTTCTCCTGAGCCTGAGGCGTGCACTTCGCCGTCTGCCAAGGCAGTAAATAAATTCTTTAGGGCAGCACCAGTCTTTTTATCTTTAGTTTCTTCCGTCACCTCATCGCCGACTGGAGCTTCTTCGGTATTCTGAGGTAAACTGTGTTCGATGTCCGACTTCCTTTCAATTTTATTATCCAGGGCTGCTTTTGCGAAGTCACCCATTGCGTCAGTGATCACTTTGCCTCTCTTACTGGTATCATGACCGGCGCTTCCGACTTCCTCGCCATCAGAGGTGTCTTCAGTCTTGCTGCTATCTTCCTCAGCGGCATCTTCGCTGTCATCATCGTCATCATCTGTGTCGTCGCTGTCCCTTGAGATATAGTTTCGCTTGTAATTTCTTGATTCTCCCGACTCGCTCTCTCCTGATTCGTCATTTTCTTCGGACTTGTTTGACGATTCAGGTGAATCTGCCGATCCTGATGAATCGTTTGATTCTATGACGTCAGTGAAACAAATGCACAAATTTTGTTGATAAATCTGTATTTATAATTCTGTCCTAGAAATAGGTCTCAGAGAACCGACGGACTAACAGTCTTACTACTGTAACTGTTGATGTATTGATGGTACAAAATGTAAATCAAAAATGTAAATGTACAAGGGAACAGAATTTTTTTTCGAGTTACATTTAATTTCGTAAAAGTTTGGGAGAACTCGAAAAGGTTGGGGAACCACCCACGTCTTTCTCTATATTTCAATTGAACCAATAAACTCGCTTTCAGTTTCTCAAATAATAAAACGGAACAATTGACTGGTTGTGATAATGAAATTAAAATTTAACCTTACTGAATCGAAAACATTTCTCAGGGTGTTTCTGCTGAACTATCAAGAACTCCCAAGGTGAATTCATTGAAGTTGTGAAAATACTTGCTTTTGGCTCATGCTACCATAACATTTCTCATTCCCCAAACTTGTAATTGCGCTTTTAAAAGGTCTGAATAGTAGCAGACATGTTACATTGTCATGTTTCCTTTTGTTCTTATAGTCAATCAGCATTCTGCGCACATTACATATTCAACTGTTTTTAAAACGTTGTCTTGTTTCTTAAAATTGCGTTTTAAAAATGACAAGGAAAATGTTTGTTATTTCCTAATTTTCATTCTGGGCTTCAGTAAAAGACTCGTTTATTTTGTTTTTCGAATAAGTGCACTCGTATACACATAGAATGATAAGGTATGCACATACCGTGTTGCTCCTGAGGTATATCACTACGCTTGGCAATTTCCCCATCAGCTGACTCCCCAGAAACCGCTGACTCACCGGACTCGCCACTTTCCCCACTCTCTCCGCTCTCCCCACTCTCTCCGCTCTCTCCACTCTCCGCACTCTCTCCGCTCTCTCCACTCTCTCCGCTCTCCCCACTCTCTCCGCTCTCTCCGCTTTCTCCGCTTTCTCCGCTCTCTCCGCTCTCCCCACTCTCTCCGCTCTCTCCGGTCTCCCCAGTTTTAACAGATTCTTCAGACTCTGACAAATCTGCAACGAAGACAAAATATGCATTCATTCATCTATTTATTCATTCATTTAGGTATTTGTGTATTTAAAAGATGCAATTGATCTACGGACTGTCAATGGCAGTCTTCGTAGGGTGCGTCATAGTCGATAAATACAGTCGGTGTGTTTATATTTCGTGAAATTCGTACAGGAAACAAAATGTGACTTGGCATGCTTTTACAGCAAACCAATTATGTCTAAACAAAGCCTTGAGCATGCATGAATTGTGCACAAGCAACATTTACTATGATTTTAATCCACTAACTCAAAGTCGTAAACTTGTGTTATTAGTTCCATGAGAGAAACCAAACCTTCAGAGGACCTCAAGAGTTTTTGAAAGATACTTATAAAATATGATCCTGGTAGTATTACTGACTATTGCGCATGAGCAGCTGTGTGACAGGATTGAGTGCGCAGGAGTGAGAAAGAGGATAGGCTCGAAGCCATTTTTTTAAGAGAGCAATACGTTACGCCATCTTATGTGTTGAATGAATTCTTAACATAAAGATTGTAACAGCATTCTCCAAATTTAAAATAGCGAAACAAACTTAAGACAAAGAGATTTACAAACCATATTGCTCCTGAGGTATTTCGTTCCGCTTTGAGATCGCTTGATCTTCAGATTCACCAGATTCGCTGCTCTCCGCGGACTCTCCACTTTCACCAGATTCGCCGCTCTCCCCAGACTCTCCACTTTCACCAGATTCGCCGCTTTCCCCAGACTCTCCACTTTCACCGGATTCGCCGCTCTCCCCAGATTCACCACTTTCACCGGATTCGCCGCTCTCCCCAGATTCACCACTTTCACCGGATTCACCGCTCTCCCCAGATTCACCACTTTCACCAGATTCACTGCTCTCCCCAGACTCTCCACTTTCACCGGATTCGTCGCTCTCCCCAGATTCCTCACTTTCAACAGATTCAGCGCTCTCCGCAGTTTCCTCACTTTTGGCTGATTTATCTGATTGACCATTTTCATCGGACTCCTCCGCATTTCCATCGTTAATGCTCGATTCATCTGAGTGGTCTAAAATTGTACAAAGATTTTATATTGATAATCAAAGTTTAAATTATTTCTTGTTCTATTTCACGGTATACTCACAATACCTTCTCTCACGATAAACGTATGTCAATCGCCACGCTAAAGGAGCTACGTTATGGCTAGCAAAGTTCGCCGTTTGTAATCCGTTTCAATCGTCCCCTTCCTTAACCATCCTTGTTCCGAGTTTATTGTTTATTATTATCTCTTTGTTATTTTTCCATCTCAGTGAACTATATATTATTTTCAGATTTCCTTTTATTCAAGGTAGTTCGGTGCGCGGCCAAACTAACTCAAAGCACCGGGATTAAGCTCCTTTAAAGGTTGTTAGATTAGTGATTGAACTATTTACCTATTGATTAAGTATGTTTCTGCTTACCTTCTTTTTCCTCTTCAACCGGTATCTTGCTTCTTTTCGATAATTCTCCCTCTCCAGATTCACCGGACTCACCGGACTCACCGGATTCACCAGACTCATCAGAGTCCCCGGATTCACCGGATTCACCAGATACCCCGGATTCACCAGATTCACCAGATTCAGCGGATTCGCTGGATTCACCTGACTCCCCAGATTCATAGCTTTCATCAAAACTCTGCCCGGATCCGCTATAAGCACTTGAGTCTGTAAATAACATGTACACGTTTCAAGGAAACATTAAATGGGTAAATGGATGGACACTTATGGAATGACTTAATGCAATTAATTTTTGTTGTGATTTTGTGTTCGTCGTTATTCTTTAAGTCGTGATTTTTAACTGCTTTTAGTCTATAACTATACTATTTAATAAGTATACTTGTTTCTGGTTTGCGCCGGAGAGACGAAAGCTGAGTACTATAATTCCCTTTTGTCATATTCGCTTACCCAAACATGTGCTGGTTGGATGTATGGCAGAGGATACCGCAGTCTAGACGCTTTCTGAAAGATCTTTCATGTTATTTTTCTAGTCATTTACTCGGCAAGCAAATTTGAAGCAGTCCCAATTCAGTCCATCCGGATCTTGTCACTTGGGAACAGTGTGTATCCACGATTTATATATTGATGTCCTGATGTCACGAACATGATAGGGGAGTTAAGGTATAATTATGAGTCACGATTTTTGTGGTTGCCTTTTTCGACAGATTCCTTTGACCCTACCTTTTACACTTTCATGTTCGTCTCTTGAAATTTCATCTCTCTTTGTAACCTCGGTTTCTCCAGACTCGGCTGATTCACTGCTCTCATCTGGTTCTCCAGATTCGCTCCCTGATTGGTCCGACCCTTGCGTTTCCTCCGGTTGGTCGGCCTTGATGGTCTTAGCGGATTCATCAGATTTTTCCAGTGTATCAGTCTGACTGGTTTCTTCAGGTTTGTTTTCAGTCTGTGTGTTTTCAACTGATTGTTCATTGTCTTTAGATTTAAAATCATCTCCAGATCCATCAGATTGTTTGTCTTCTTGTGATGCGCTAGATTGGCTAGCATCACTTGATGCACCTGATGCTTTTGAGATTTCTTTTATAGCTGCGAGATAACATGAGATTGAAAACGTACTTTGGATATATGGAGGTATTTAACAGTTTGGAGGTACTGGAGATGCAAAGTTCTACTAGTTAGCCCGCTGAACTTTCAGATGGAATGGTCCGAGCTCGTGCCAAGACGCTCACTCTCGAGTTATTTCTCCAGTTAGGTGTATACTGAAATAAAGACTAGCGAATTTTACTTTAGGAGTAACCCTGTGATCACATCGCAACTTGGAGGGAATGGAAAATGCTCCTAAGCACCCGACTCTTTCCAGACTTTACCTATCAGTTTCTAAAGGCTTATTCTTGCTTAAAGTGGACAATCAATTTCTAATGTTGTACACTACACTTCTCATTATAGAAAAATGTAGCTGCAATTTCACGACAGCCTCTTAACATACAAACAGAGCCAAACTACAAACAACCATATAAAATGTGTACAATACCTTTTTGTGTTTCCGTCGGTATCTCACTTCTTTTGGATATCGAGCTATCACTTGATTCACCAGATTCCTCATAATCTCCTGAATCTCCGGACTCTTCAAAGTCCCCAGATTCACCAGATTCTTCAAAGTCCCCGGATTCACCAGACTCTACAAAGTCTCCGGATTCACCTGATTCTTCAAAGTCCCCGGATTCACCGGATTCTCCAGATTCCTCCGACTTGCCAGATCCTTGATAGTCCCCGGATTGAGCAGAATCTTCCGCCTCGCCCGAGGCACTCGATTTATCGTTTTCCTTCGCTTCTGAAATAAATATTACGGGAATAATCAGCAAAACCACGTGTCGTCTGCCTACCTGTATTATCAAATTAAATTTGGCAGTTAACCTAAAGGAACCATTATCAAGGTAAAGGATGAAATGGTTAGAGATCCTGAATGTTGCTAGAGTGGCGGATGTTACAGAATGCATGTGTCCCATGCGATATAGGACAGACCACAAGGCCGGACTTCTAGGCCTCAACTCAGTCGAAGAGTAATGGTTATTCAGCCCTCACATTCCACCAACGTAAATCGTGTTCATGGACTGGGTGCAAAATCAAGGTTTCTATTTAAACAATAGAGTGTTTCTGTCGAGGAATTATCGGCTGATAGTTTCCCCGCGGAAATTTGATGTTCTTAAAACAAATATTTGCCCGAGAAGCGAAGCTTCGAGGGCAAATATGCTAGTTTTAAGAACATCAAATTTCTAAGGGGCAACTATCAGACCGATAGTTGCGAGACATAAACACTCTATTGTCTTTATTGTTCTCCACTAAATTTTCTTCCGCACGCTAGTTCAAAAATCAGTTAGACTTCCATTGAATTATTTTCAAGATTTCGAGACGAAAGCCGTGAAAGCCAAATATAAAATTTGAAAAAGAAAGCAGACAAAAATCTTAATACAATTTTAGTTGTTTATTTTTCAACGAAACCCGCTTGTTTACAGCAAAATTTTCACGGACGACTACTATCCATCCGGGTATTTTCGGCGGACGAGCACTATGAGCTGATAGTGGCCCTCCGCGGATGAACACTATCGCGTCACGTGGTCAATTTAAGCCAATAAGAATCGGAGAAAATTTAGTGGTGAACTATAACGGCTGTTAGTATAAATCTACTGGCGTTCTATCACGAATGCCGTTCTCTGATTGGCTACGCTATTCACGATATATTCTGTGATAGATATTGAGTAGCTTAACAGTGTGCGCTTGTTAACAAAATGACGGCCTTTTCTTGGCGTTTTCGAAGTGTTGGGAAGAGGATTTAGATTAAGTTTTGAACGACTAGTAGATTTATACTAAAACAATTTGATTATGAGCTCGAGATTTCTATCGCGCGATGGTTGACTCGGGCTGCGCCCTCGTCAACTATCACGCGATAGAAATCTCGAGCTCATCATCTAATTGTTAAATAGACGGCAAAGAGCCGAGTCAACCTTAAGTCTTTTAAACCCTAAGAGGTCTATCCAAGTCAATCAAAATTAAAAGCAGATCAGTACTTTCCCCGTAGCCCGGTGTGGCTAATCTTTTAACTGCGGAATATCTGTGAAAACTGATTTACTGACCAGCGTGTTTGAAATTTTTTTTGCAATAATACACGTAGCACCTTGCATGTAATGATGGAAGGATAAAAGGAATCTTTTATTTAAACACGGAGCTTTAGCAAATTAAAAAGTACAAGCCAGTTAAAATTTGGTTCCATAAAGTCCGTACAATTCCTAATTACATGCACCACTAGTTAATTACAACAAAGTAGACTGAAATATAAGTAAAATTATTGAAGCATTTGCAACGACGTGAAACTAACTATTTATTTGTCTAACGTTAACTGATGCTGGTAGTAAACCTTGTTAACTCACGTTTAAAATTACTTTAAAGTTGTTTCCTCTTTGAGATGGCGAGAGATAGCATTCCAGACTTTAGCGCCTCTAAATGCGAAGCTATTCTTGTAATAATTGGTTCTACGTTTAGACAATCCACGGTCAGAATTGGAAGATCAGAGACCGTAATTATTTTGGGTGTCATTAAAAATGGGCATTTTAGTAAGGTATGGCGGTGCCAGGCTTGTAACAATTTTAAGCATCATAGCAGCCTTGCAGAATTAATTGCCTCATGGAATTTAATTGGGTCCTCGCATATCCGAGGGACTTCTACATGCCTCAGGCGATAGTTGGAATAAGAGTAGCACCAGATTGTGAGTTTGCCAACAGTCCACCAATTGTATCGTCTAAATGCAAAGACTTTTAGCTTAGCCTCTCGGTGTACCGACCTTGTTCTTTTGGGATTTCATCCCGTTTGCTAATGTTCGAGTCACCAGACTCCTCGGAGTCCTCATTATCCCCGGATTCCCCTGATTCTTCACTCTCTTCCCAGTCTCCAGACTCTTCGCTTTCTCCGCTCTCTTCAGACGATCCACTCTCCTCTGACTCAACTGTTGTTCCAGAGCCACTGTTTCCCTCACTGTCTTCTACTTTAGTGGTAGCTGCTTCTGTAAAAAGAAATAATTTTGGTAAACTAACCCTAGGCCGGTGTTTTGGGCAAAAAACTATGGTAGTCGAGCTTTTTCATCTTGCGCACCTCTACTTTGGAATGACCTTCAGCTAGTCGTGAGGAGCGCCCATTCCGTTGACGTTTTAAAAAACTGATACTCGTTTATTTAATATTTAAGCATGCCAAACCCTTTTGTTTAGTTTTAACACTGTAATTAATTATTGCGAAGGATCCTTGATCCTAAATTATTACTATTTATTAAAAGGACGGAAGGTTTGTAACTTTTAAGAGTAAAAATAGTTATGCTTTAGTTTTGTCTTCTTAAAAGACCGCCTAACAGTCACTCAGTCTTTCATGTGACGACAACTGGTCGCATAAACATGAAACCTGTAGGCTAACACGATGGCGTACATGCTCTAAATACGGAAATACTGTGACCTGTTATAGCTCACGCTCGTTTTAGAACTCAATTACCTTAAAAGCCATATAATGACTATCATACCTTTGTCTTCTTTTGGTATTTTACTTCTTTTCACCAAGTTTGTATCCTCTTCTGATTCGTCTCCGCTTTCAGCCGATGCTCCAGATTCATCGCCATAAGCCGATTCACCAGACTCACCAGATTCACCTGACTCGGCAGCATCTCCTGATTCACCTGACACACCGGACTCACCAGATTCACTCGACTCGGCAGCAACCTCCGATTCACCGGACACTCCTCTTTCACCAGATTCGCCAGATTCATCAGAATAGCCAGATTCCCCTGATTCTGCAGAACCGCTAGATGCTGAACTTTCGTCTTTGGCCTTTTTGGACTCATCTTCCACTGTGGCGGTTTTCGGCTTATTACCCTCCGACTCTCCTTGACTAGAGTCACCAGATTCTTCAAAATCCTCTGTATCCCCAGATTCTGATGTGGAACCGGAGCCATCCATTTCTTCGTCCTCATCGTCGCCATCTTCAGTCTCATTAACTTAAGCACGGGAGATAAGAACTGTCGTCATACTTCAAATAACATAAGAAGAAAATATATATTCAGTCGGAACAACTTGCGCACTCCCTCCTCACCAGACCGCTTTCGGCTCGTCCCGCTCGCCCTAGACTACACTCGCCCTAAATCCAACCGAACCGGTTCGCAGGCTAGAACAATTGTTTGCTAATTTGTCTCGGCATAATTAATGATCAGTTGCAATTGTCTCAGGAAGATTGCCAAAAAAAGATGTTAAAATGCGAAAGAATATAATTGATAGTGGTAGCTCAACATTTCAGCACTATGTAACTCGGAAGAAATCGTAACCTTTCATTAAGTGATGGCCAGCTTTCAACCACTGACAATAACTTTCAACATTATCGGGTATCACGTTGGTGTTTACACTTGGTAAACCTTTCAGGAAAAATGCCATGAGATTCTGAAAAAGAACTAATCGCTATAGTAGGATTGGACTGTTCTTAGGGAAAAGCAAAATGATAATAGAAAGCCAAGCCTGTTTGGCTTTTATCTCAAAGCTGGTGGGAGCTTGAATGCAGGTCCCGTTATTGGGCGCTATTTTTTTATAATGTTCTGACTATCACGTAGTTTTTAAAACGACTGCCATATCTATTTGATTGCAATTATATCTTTGAAACAAAACCAATTCATTTCCTTATAGTTTGATTTTTCCTTTTCTAATTTTTTGAATCAAGTGTCATGATTTGTAATACCTTCTTCAAACACCTCTGTAGGAATTACGTTTCTTTTGACATCGTCACCAGAGGATTCCACATCTTTTGTCGACACAGCAACTTCTTTCACCTCTTCAGGCTCATCAGATGACGTGCGTTCTCCGGATCCACTAGAGATCTTGTCTGAGGATTCGTCTGATTTTGCTGTTTCCGAAGTTTCCGTCTTTTCTGATGATTCGTCATCATCGGGCTTAAATATTCTTGGAATGTCACTTCTTTTGGAATATTCTAAACGAATAGATAAAATAGTTTAGTGTTGCTTCCTAATTTTCTACCAGAATTTAAACGTAGACTAGTTGCAATATGTTTTCAGCAATGACTAGAGAAGCAAAAGTGACATTTGATTCATTAAGTACCTTCGGCACTTCCACTCACGGCGCTTTCTTGGGAGTCATTCTCGCTGGCAGAATCTTCTGTATCTCCAGAAGCTATCGAATGAGCGTCACCAGATGTTTCGCTTTCAACAGTGTCTGTGTCTGGGCCATCAGCTGTTTCTTTTGTTTCTGTTTCATAGGCAGGTTGTGCTGTTAACTTGCTTTCTACTGGAATAAAACTTCTTCTTTTCTTAGTTAGTTCATTATCATTTTTGTCGATATCTGAAGTTTCTATGTTGCTTGTGTCGGGAATTAAGCTGCTTACTGTGTTGGATGGCTTTGTTTCGTCGCTGTCGTCTTCGTCTGAAAAATCAAGTAACTGGCATAAGAGAGAATCTGGGGTTTTAGGTAAAGAAAATCGTTGCTTAGACCCGAAAACAACTGATAGTTAAGAAGTTTACTGTATCCTCACCCGGTATTTCCGAGCGACGAGTTTTGTCTCCATCCAGAATTGCGTCCACTATAGCAGAAATTATTGTTCTAACTGCAGGAAAAAAGAAATTTTTTTCAACATGTAACAACTGCTGGGTGGATTCTCCAAACTAATCTTCCAAATTAATGTGAAGTGTGAATATAATTTTAATGTACTTTAGATAGGGATACCTATCAGTCATCATTACGTACCTTCTTTGTCGGCTTCTAAGTCATCAGCTCTCTTTTCTCTTCTCCCTGTGGACACAAGATATGATTCGATGATAATTAAGTGCATAAGTGCTTTGTCTTTCCTTACAATAATAGAAAACCTCGACGAAATTGTTCTTAAAGTGCTTATGAAATGAAAAATAATTACTGCACATTTGAAAGGCTTTACCAAATGCAGAAGAATGACGTTTTCCTTTTTTTAGTTCTAGAGATATTCTTGATTCAGTATTTTACAATTTTAGTTGCACAGTTTAATACTGGGAGGTAGGGTGGCCTCATGGTTAGTGCGCTCGACTCCGGATCGAGCGGTCCTGGTTCAAGCCCTGGCCGGTGACATCCTGTTGTGTTATGGGGCAAGACACTGTCACGGTGCCTCTCTCCACCCAGGTGTATAAATGAATACTGGCGAATAGTTGGGGAAACCTAACAAATTGCTGGGAGTGATCTGCGATGGAATAGCATCCCGTCTAGGGGGAGTAGAATTACTACTGGTCGCTTCGTGCTACAGAAACCGGGATAAGCTTTGAGCCAGTCTTGGCTCCAAGGCTTCACTTCTTCTTCTTCAGTTTAACAGGTCATCACTCTTCTAATTCGCATAATACAAAAACGAAGAAAGATATTTCAAAAAGGAAGACACCATCATCTTCTGTATTTTTGCAAAGTCTTTCAAATAACTAGCAGTTATTTTTCATTTCAAGGCACTTTAAGAGTGGAACTAATGCAGTAAGGTTGAAATTTTGAAAGATTAATTTAAGTCAATTTGTTGGAATTGCACCAGTCTTAACGTATAGTTCCTTTTAGTGCTGCTAGCGTTGGGAGAGAGGAGTTTTGGTTTACACGTGACATAAATGATTCAGTGTAGATATTTTACTGTTCAAACTATTTCTTCATCGCTTATATTCTGTACCAGGTTCCCTCAGCTCTGACGTATGAGTAATATGTTCATACAGCTCTGCTTTTATCAGCGATATTCCTTACTTATCAAGTCCTAAATAAATTGCAATATTTAGAGACCAAGCCACATCAGTCTTAGCTGGTTTTCACGCGGGTCTTTTATCTTGTTCGAACTGGAATTTGGCGATGCTGGTTTTTGTGGAGGAAGGAAAACCAGAGAACCCTGAGAAAACTGTCGGAGGAACGGGAGCCAGTATTGAACCTTTTTACACGTTCATACTTCTATTCAATCATCTGCAAATGCTGAAGCAGCATTGTATTTGACCCTCTCTCAACACCAAAGGATGACGTTTCCTTAGATCAGGGAAGCTTAAAGCGTTTTTATACGGGTAATCAGGTAATGAATGAGAACAGAATCTCTGTGATGTAAGTTCCTCTTAGTTCAATCGTCATGATGCTTGATTTGCAGAACAAGATTTTTTAAAATTCTTTATTGTCTCACGGTCCTTTCATCAGTTTCTTCGTAAAATTTGCAAATGCATCAGACCATGGAACTTTGTTGATGTAACTGTGTTATTTCTATGACCTATTCGTTCAATGATTTTCGATGCCTAAGGGTTACCATAAAGACTCCAAGAAATGAAACATACGTTTCCACTTAACTATTTTCACTGTTCACTGATAGTGATTCCCGGTGATATTCAGGGTGGTAGTTTACGAAATGTCAAATAATGTGGTGAACCAGACTGGATAAGCAAACTATAATGGGAAGAAAATTTATGATCTGCTAGTTTATTTAGTTCTTACATATTGACGGCTCACACTATGACCATGTCACGTGTTATGTTGGTGCTACTCAGTAAGGGCGTGTTCCCTTATAGGCAGGTGCTTTGTTCTGACGGGCTTATACAACATTTTTTTTTTTTGCATTCAAACATGACTGTTCACGTACTGATTCAGAATTGCAGCGATGTACATTGTCATACCTCTAAACATGCCTCGGAAACAATACTACCATTTTCGAGCTACCGTGAATGGCAAACTTTTTTCCGCGTTGTTGTTACGCACTTAAAACATTCATGCTTGTCTAGTCAAACTGTTGCGTTTTAGAGCCCTAACATGTCAAATTTTGACAGCTCCGCCTCAATTGCGACAATTTGAGGCGGAGCTGTTAAAATTTGACGTGTAAGCCCTCCAAAAAAAACAGTTTGACTAGACAAACATGAATGTTTTAAGCGTGTAACAACGCGGAAAAAAAATTTGCCATTCACGGTACCTCGAAAATGGTAGTATAGTGAGCTTTACTATCGGAGGATTCAGTTTACACATTTGCTTCTCTGCTAAGGCTGACATTCCACGAGCTTCACGTTCTAAATAAAGATGCTAAAGGACGTTTCCTACGGTCACTGGTGCTAGCGCGGACTGATCTCCTTTCAAGTCATTTTTTATCGGTCTGTTCATTGCTATAGTATAGGTAGACTAATTTTGACTATACGATCAACACTCTTCACAAATCCATTACCCTCCTATAAATAAACCCTGATGTGGTTAAAAACTAGACATCTAAGGAGCAATACCCTAAAAACGGTTCATGATGCAACTTTTCCTTCTAGAAAAATTATTGTTGTGACGAACTTTTGAGTGAGTTGAACTTGCCTGCTAACCTGGTGGCTGTAACAGCATGTATTGCAGGTAGCTGGGTCAATGAAATTCAGACAGACACTTCGCTTAATCGGATTGTCTCCTTATTTCAATTCTTCTCATTTTGAATAATTGGAATTGTAACAAAACAACAGGTCTTCCTTGATATAATTTTGCTCCTTTGTTCCCCATTTTTTCTTTGCAACAGTTCTGAGATATGCCAAATGTCACCCTCACTTGAAGAAGAGTAACATCTTTCACAAACTGTTCAATTTTGCTCCGATTCTTAATTACAGAATCCCGAAAGAAAATTTAAAACCATTGAAACAACTAAAATGATTTTTAATCCTTCATCTGCCTAACAAGGACATGAGATGGGAAGGTTTTCTGGGTGTGTTCCACCTGATGTTTTCAGACACGCTGACCCATGGTACCAACGACCAAAGGTGTCTGTTTACACCGCTATTTCGTGTCATAAGTCGTACACCTTGACTGACTTGATGAAAACGTACTATATAGTGAACTAATCCTTGAATAATGTCTACCCACTCCGTTCGTCAATGAAAATTTGAAATCTCAACACAAGCCCACGAAAACAAGTCTTCGTCAGCAAGCGTTCAACAATGTCATTAGAAAACGCCTTTCCTGTAAAACTGTTTTCATTAAAACATCCTGGAATTCACCCTCAATGATATGGATAACTGACTTATATGAGCAATACTCGTCATATTGTCCAACGTTTAAAGTCTGTTTTCATTCTGGACTACAAAGAGTACTTTAGCCAGGTGTCATTTGTATTGGAACAAACCACGAGCTCTAGACATATTTAATTTGTAATTTATATTAGAAAAACTAAGCTTAAACGATGGATGAATTTGTCCATCTCCTAAATATTAGTCAATTGAACCAACGTAAATTAACAGCTAAAACACTCCAGATAACTAAAAGCTCTTCAAAATTTTCGAGTCACGTTATCTCAGCTTCTATTTCTGTTCATGGCTAGCTACATATTTAATGAACTCAACAATCACAACTAATTGGATAAAGGAGTTCTTTATGCTTCCATCGAACACAATAGTCGCTCAGGAAAAACGAAATTTAGCCCGTGTTTTCAGTTTGATTGCTCAAAACAAGTTGTTTTAGAGAAGAGTGTGAAAAGTAAGGGGATTATGGCCACCATACAACCGCGTCCAACTTGTTTTGAGTTCGATCTCTGATCTTAGCCACAAATATTGAAAATAAAAAGCGTACTTACGTGAAATCGGCGACGCCTGGGAAAAACCATGGCCAGGCAAAGAATGAGAAAGTACACCAAATTTCATCTCACATGAGATAAAGCCGTCCTTAGACGACGGAACTGAACGCGAAATATTCTGATATTTCTCTCTCACATTTACCAGTCAAAAGCTATCTCAGAATTTTTAAATCAGCCCAAGATTGTCTTTAAGCGGACCACCCGCAGCAGACCAAGGATGGAAGCCTGGAGCATTGCCTACTTCGCCAATGACTTCATAGGTTGTAAAGGGTCGGAAGGCGTCGCAATTCTACCCAATCAGAACGCGGTTCGATTACTCTATCCATATTTGGAAATGAAGTCGATGATTGATTTGTAGACAATTAAAGCGTGTACCAACAGTATTTGTTTTGGAAGCAAATGGAAAAAGCGTGAAGCTCGTTACTTTCGTTTAGACAAAAAGCCCGTCCTGTCGTAAACGTTTATACAAATCAACTCTATGGCAACAATGTTTTTCTCTCCCAAATACGCAGAGAATGGATTTATAATCGGTTTTAAAGCGCTATCCGTCGCTGTATTTCTTTAATAAAATCTAAAACTATTGCTCGGTCAATATTTGCACTGCTTCTAAACACGAGCAATCTGGAAAGATCAGCTGGTACCAGTCAAAAAAACTTCACGCTTCTGTCCCTTCAACAGGTGGTACATTTTTATTATGTCATTTATACAAGCATTACCATAAGGTCTTTTCTCTTTTAAACTTTAAAACGCGACAGTGATGTAATATGGAGGCAAATTTTTGCGCCCGAAAATTTTCCTTTTTCTTTCCAATGCTATTTCGTGCCTGATGTGTTATTAGTTGGTTATTTTATTAGGTCCAGAGTGGTTGATTTCCTCGAGTAACCAACCGTGACCTCTTGTGAAAGCTGTCAAATGAACACACTCCAAACCTCTTGACACATTACAGGAGGTAAAACAGTTGTCTCTGAAAGTTGTGTCAAATTAAAGCGGGTGCGTTTTAGTTTGTAATTTCTGAAACGCCTCTAAGACAATTAAAAAAAAAACAGATAATGCAAAAGAAATTAAACGATAAAAAGACAAAAGACAAAAAAGGTTTCGATTAAACTATTTCTCGAAAATAAAAATCATTAATGGAAGTGCCCTGCTCTGAACATTTTCCTCAGATATTACCCTTTGTTTCCTTGTATAGATCACTGTTTTTGCTTTTCAATAATTTGGTACTAAATGGATGTTCCTAATTTGTGGAGTGAAAATAAGGTTTGTAAGTGTTTGTATTTCAAATGTTTTAGGCTATATACTTATTTCTAATTTTGCTCTGACTTAAAATCGTCAAGAATGAGAATTAAGAATCAAATCAAACGAAAAAGTACTGGAATAAGTTTGTTTGTGTATTAGGAACACACATTGATGAGAAAACATATTCAATTTATTAGAAAAACAAATTCATAAACAAATCCCTGTCTAAATTGTTTTGCAAATTCTTCAAAAGGACGACCGTTACTTTGTTACTTGAATGTTAATTCAATATATGTTTATTCAATTGGTATTAGCTTGCGTCAGATCTAATTATCAGGTCTAATTGCCGTGATCTATGTTGCTTTACATCTTCAAAGTATCTCTAATTTCAATGGCTACAAACTGAAATTTCTTTGTAAAGGAGCAACTCCACCAAAAGCTACCGAAGCGCGAGATTCATTGTTGTTAGTTTAAACGCACTGATTTTCCACCTCATTACTTCAGAGATTGCCGACACACCTGGTGCGCTTGGATGGCTAGATATTCTTTACATGAACGAAACCCTGAGCATTCGTCGAGTAAGCTGCATCGGAAAGCATTAGCAAGAACACAGAAGCTGCCAATGTTAAGTTATGCGTATAAAAAGCTAAAACTTGTCACTCTTTAGCAAAATCGAGAGATTTTAACAATTATTCCACGAGCGTGCGTTAGAAATGAGATGGTAGCTAGCCGACCTGGCGCGAAGCGCCCAGGCGCCTGTAACGTTTCACATCCAACAAGCGCAAGTCGAGTAATCGTTTTTTATTTTTCCAAAAAAATAAATAAAATAGAAGTAAAATGATCTCAAACAATTTCGAGTGCACTTACCATATTTGTAGAGCATGGTGGCTAAGCCAATGAAAACTCTTGAATTACATTATCCGATGATCCAGTTTTGATAATTTGAAACAGACAGTTATGGAACAGAGCACATAACTGATTATCCAGCTAAATATAAATTTACCATAGTCTTTTCCGTTAATTTGATTGGCTCTGTTACAGTTTCTATAGTACGCGGTAGAACACTCTCTCTGTGAGTTTACCGGCGCAATAAACCCAAGCGGGATGTAGGGGAAGACGACAGGAGTGATAATTTTATGAACCCAAGTATATTTTATTGCTTTGAAAACCCATAGGAAAGAGCGATGCAATGCTTCTATGAAATAACAACAGACAAAGATAAGTGAATAAAGATGGTGAATTTTGTGCTCGGTAATAAATGTGAATGGTAAATTAATCTACATGACACGAGCATGGGACAAAGAAAAATCTGAGTCCCCGACAGGAGTCAAACCCATGACTTCCCGAACACCGGGCGGGCGCTGTATCCACTGAGCTGCGAGAACTCATGGAGAGCAAGTTCATTTTACTGAGTTTATATGCTAGAATTAGCACTGTCGAAGTCATCATGAGTAGTGATAAGTGAATAAAGATGGTGAATTTTGTGCTCGATAATAAAAGTGAAAGGTGAATTAATCTACATGACACGAGCATGGGACAAAAAAGAAAATCTGAGTCCCCGACAGGAATCGAACCCATGTCCTCCCGAGAACTGGACGGGCGCTCTGATCCACTGAGCTGCGAGAACGTGGGGAGCAAGGCCATTTTAATTTTTAACTGAGTTCATATGTGACAGGCGTCCTGCATACTGTTAGGATTAGCAGTGTCGAAGTCATCAGGAGAACTGATAAGTGAATAAAGATGGTGAATTTTGTGCTCGGTAATAAATGTGAATGGTAAATTAATCTACATGACACGAGCATGGGACAAAGAAAAATCTGAGTCCCCGACAGGAGTCAAACCCATGACTTCCCGAACACCGGGCGGGCGCTGTATCCACTGAGCTGCGAGAACTCATGGAGAGCAAGTTCATTTTACTGAGTTTATATGCTAGAATTAGCACTGTCGAAGTCATCATGAGTAGTGATAAGTGAATAAAGATGGTGAATTTTGTGCTCGATAATAAAAGTGAAAGGTGAATTAATCTACATGACACGAGCATGGGACAAAAAAGAAAATCTGAGTCCCCGACAGGAATCGAACCCATGTCCTCCCGAGAACTGGACGGGCGCTCTGATCCACTGAGCTGCGAGAACGTGGGGAGCAAGGCCATTTTAATTTTTAACTGAGTTTATATGTGACAGGCGTCCTGCATACTGCTAGGATTAGCAGTGTCGAAGTCATCAGGAGAACTGATAAGTGAATAAAGATGGTGAATTTTGTGCTCGGTAATAAATGTGAAAGGGGAGTTAATCTACATGACAAGAGCATGGGACAAAGAGGAAAAATCTGAGTCCCCGACAGGAATCGAACCCATGACCTCGCGAACACTAGGCGGGCGCTCTGATCCACTGAGCTGCGAGAACTCATGGAGAGCAAGTTCATTTTAGCGGAGTTCCGGCTGCCCGAAGGGTCGCCAAGCGGAGCCCCATACTCATATATAGGAAAGAAAAGGAAACCCATGAGTTGATTTTCTCATGGTTGTCATGGCCAGCAGCATTGCTCGTGGGCGCGTACGCACGACGACTACAGCAGCGACGACGGAGTCGCGCAACATGGCGGCCATACGCCAAATAGTAGGTTGACAGAGACATGCAGCCTTGGTTTACCGTGTACTTCTTTGATATTAGACATCTATTTATGATCAATTGACACGTGTCAAAACAAGGCATCTGCTGACCAGTATCAAGTGACCATATCGCAGGCTCAAGTAAAGAGCTCATCGAGGTCACGTGTTTTTTTGAAGTTGACCGCTGACCAAATACTGGTTTTTGATTGGATCGCGGGCTCATGTCAGGTTCACTTATTGAAAACAGGGCAGGATTGTTCAGAAGCCTGTTAACGCAAGCCCAGGATTAAAATTTATTCGAATTATAACTTTTTCTTCTATACAAATGTTTTTTGCTGCTTTGTTTTGAGTACATGGTGATTATGAAACTCAAAACAGAAAGTCAAACAGTAAACAGAAAACCTCACCGCAAAGTTACAAAACTCAAACCAACATTCTACCTTTTCCTGGATTAGCTCAATCGAGCACTGAACAACCCGGCCAAGGAGCTACGCTTTTAGGCTGGCCTAAAGCTATACATTACCTGAGTTCATATGTGACAGGCGTCCTGCATACTGCTAGGATTAGTAGTGTTCAAGTCATCATGAGCACTGATAAGTGAATGAAGAAAGTGAATTTTGTGCTCGGTAATAATAGACAAAGTTTGTCAAGAGAGCAAAATAAATTGCATTTGTGCATGTGATCAAGTTTCTTATTCTCAGCAGATTCATGAGATCACGCATCAAACCAATCCTAGCGACTGAAAGAATGAAGGCACAGAGTCAGCTCCGACAACAACTATAAAAGGTAAGGCTACATTAATTTATATCGTTACAAACTCCTGGTTCTGTTTTCCCCTTGCAAATTTCAATGTATATGTTGAGTAAAAAGACATTCTAGTTACTGATATCTCAGCCAGTGAAAGAGAAACTCGCTCATAACGTTTTGAGTTCTCTAGTTTTCGCGTATTTGTCCTGTCGGGAACCACGTGTTTACCAGACGTACAATGGGTTTAAAACAATTGACCAATCAGAGCGCGCATGGTACCTCACCTATTTTATTGCTGCTGATAGAAAACAGCACACGTGAATGAACACGTGGTTTTTTCTACAAGCATCAGTGCACATCGTACAAAATGTTCGAAACACCTTGAATCTCTTGATGTGGCGCAACAAAACAGTTCTTTTCTAGCATTACTTCAATGCAATAAGACTACAGTAAATTTATACTAAAACAATTAGACTGCTCGCCTTCGTTTTCTACGAGTAGATAGCAAGCTTTGAACTTTGAAAAGTTTCTCCTTGAACGTTAAGCGGTGAATGTAATTGTTATAAAGTGTAAAATAAAAATATACAGATAAAACTCTGATTTAGATTTGGAGATAAAGCACCCTCCACCGATCGAGCTTATGAAGTACTGTGGAAATTTTGCGTCGATATCAGTTTTATTTGAAAATGTACAAATTTTTATTATTCAAATTTCATACAATGTACGAATTCTGATTTTCTGATTGGTTGATTTGTACCACGTGACACTGGGTTGTGACGAAACAAACTCCTTGACACCATTATCGTGGTTTAATAGCCGTGGTGTAAATTCAATACACTGTCATTACACCATGGCTTTGGCTGACTCAAACTTTGACGATTTTTGTTTGCAGTGAATTCGATTTGAATAACAAAAATGTTAACTCACTCATTGCTCGTGAATTATCGGGATTTACCTGCACTACTCGTTCACTAACAATGAACTCGAAATTTTCAATACCGCACTCGGCGGCCTCGTGCTGTATTGAAATTTCTCGTTCACTGTTAGTGAACGAGTAGTGCAGGTAAATCCCGATAATTCACTCGCCGAGTGCGTTAACCTGTAAATAAACTATGGTGGTAGCTCCAAATGGATGAATGGAATCATATTTTAAAGTAACCCTTTTGTTTATCTTTAGGAAATTTCCTCTGGTATCTAGTTTTGAGTGCGTTTAGTCATGTTTTTAGACCAACAGCGTTGAAATATTTCACGGATTAAAGGGGAACTATTATCCGAGTGTCTAGGTTCCCTTGTGGATGCATCGTTCCTGATCTTGGGAAGTAAATATTCTGGTGAACAACAGGTTGAGGCTCAAACCCGGGGCTGGCAACCTACAGAAAGTGTTGTCATCACATTGAAATAACAGCAATCACGCAAGTTCAAAACCCAGTTCTCGTGGTTGGTATTCGCAAATACAGCACACAAAGAGACTCAATCACATAAGTATAAAGAAAGATATTTTTTTTACTTCCAGACAACTCTGCTGTTCTTGCAAAACTCCATTGCCCACATAAGTATATGACTTTATGTCACATTTAAGATCCTAAAATCACTTTAATGTAGTTAATGGGTTAAACTTTTTTTGGTCAAGCTTATCATTTGGAACAGCTGTTATGTGTTTACCAGCTTCGTGGGCTCTGTTCCGTGAAACAAAAAGAAATAAAAAGTCTAACCGAAAATGGTTCTAAGAATAACAGTTTGTTGTTTCTCTGGATCCATTTCTTTCTTTCTTCTATTTTTGTACCTGAAAGATATTTGGATAAGGAGTTTTTCAAAGTGGCGCTATATAAAGCAATGATGAGAAACCAGTCCGCTTCAGGTTGTTCAGGCTGTCAGGTATGCATTCAATGGCCTCGGATCAGGAGCCCATGGGCTCCTTCCTAGGATCCAATGTTCTGGTCCCATAATTTATCTAGCAAGTACAATGCTTAAGTTTAATCATTGTCCTCCTTTGTTCAATAGCGCTCCTAATTTGGTCATTCAGCATATCACGTGCTGGCACTGTTAGTGACGTAGGCGGGTAAGAAGTAAGGATATGGTAAAGATGACTCATCAAATCGATTTTGATTATTTTTCATCATCTGTCGGGTTACATTCTTGAGCTCTTCGAAAAACTTTGCTATTACTTCTTTTGCTTTCTTTCCCTCTATTTTAGATGAGTAATCAAACAATTGATCCAGATGAATTCCTGCCAGGTTAGAGCTGAGTTCCGCTATTTCCTGTTGATAAAAATAAGATGTTAGAAATAGATTTCTAACAGTTATTTTCTGCGCAACATCATAGAAATAACGGAAGATAAATGCTACTGAAAAAGCTTTTAATTTGTCTCAGAACCCACTGAGAGTTACTAAATGAAACAGAAAGAAACAGAGGAGCAAGATATCTGGGCGAGATCTAGCCTTAACTAATACAGTTCTTAAGACTGCGCAATTAAAACAAATTGATCGAATTACTTTAGTATCTAATTTTCTCATATACTTTATTGGTACAACTATTGATGAACTTTCCAGTTATGCTTCTCTTTATAATTTAACAACGTCTAACTATTCAGTTTGTAATTTCTTTACTTAACATTAATTGTAACTAGAACTTTGCCCAGCTTCTATTTTCTTCACTTAATATTGCAACTAAATTAAAGTTTGTTGAGTGACCCGCCTCGAATAGCAAAATTTGCTATCTGCGGGTCAACATAAACTTATTTTTTTTTTGTCATGAGAAAAAAATAAAGTGTGTAAGAGTGTGTAAGTTCCAAGCAAACATATTTGCCATTTTATAGGACCATCTAAATGATATTGAAGAATGCCCAGCGCATTAAATAAACACAAAAAATGTCGTACTCCTAATCGCTTCATGGAGCACTCCTAGTCGCTTCATGCGACAGAAACCGCGATAAGCTCCGGCCTGGTGGCCCACTCAGTTGGCTCGTACACAGACTTTACCTTTACCTAACCCATGCCGTTAACGGCATAGACACCCTCTTTTCTTTATTTTCATCTTTCAAACAAATTTAATTTCCGCCTTACCAGTGCTACAGCCTTGTTTCCGAACATCAGATTAGAGAAGGTTGCGTTTCCATTACTGTCAGCAAACAGCCTGTGAGGTGCATTGGGTACAAAACCTCCATATTCTAAGATAGGGTAAGTAGTGGCAGCATGCTGACCAGTGAACGCCCACAGTAGAGTGGTCAGCACCTTCTTTAAAGTGGCTTTCGTTTCTATCGTGGCTGGGAATTTCTTTACCTATAATGAGAAGCGACCGAGGGAATGTTGTTTAATGTCAATTTGATTTAAATATGATATCAAACGCCTAGATTTATCTGCTTCTTGAGAGTCTAGCTCGAAACCTCTAAGAATTTTTTTCTTTATGCAGGGGTCCTGAAACAGATTTGAAAGGATGCGGTGCAAGCATAAATACGGTTCCACTTTGCTCCTAATATTATAAGAGTTTATATAAAACAAATAGCGGTGACTGTCTATGCTCTCTCTTACCATGCCCAGTCCCCCAAAGTCTCCCTGTTTACCATCAGCTGACAATTCATTAACTAACTCTTGCAACTCGTTATCGGCTACGACCTCTTCGTCATCGTCATAATACCTGCAACATTTAGATAACAGCGATGTATCTATGAGCACCTTACGAGTTTATATGAATGCCACAGTCAATCGATTCATTGCACTTCTACGGGCTAGAATATCCTGATAACAACCAGGGAAGATATTGACAAAAATTTACTCCCGTATCGAAAACTGTGTCTGGTATAAGGATCTTGGAATATCTGCAAGTTAATATGAAAATTCACTTAGTTTGACGTTACCATGCATCAAGCATCGTTCGAGAACAAAAACTTGTATGCTAACATAAGGCATTCACAATTTTTAACTTCATAATGATGCTTGATGCGTCGAAACGTCAAATTTCGTTATTTTATGTTTTGTCTTAAATACTTTAAACAAGCAACTGACCATCCGAATATATTAATATAAAACAGTTAAGTATCTAGATATTTTAAGATTGGCCGGGATGGCGAGAACATTAAGCACAGCATGCAGATAGTATTAATAACAAGTGAGTGAATACTGTCTTTGCAGTAGCATCATTTGGGTCTTTTGCCAAGCAAGTGGTAAATATCTCATGTAAATGAAGTTAATTCATAGAGTGACATACGCATCAATAAAAGAATCAGCAAACTCGTTCAGTGTCTGATACAAGAGCTTTCCGTCATCTCTGTAAGGATAGTATGGAAGTTTCTCTGTGTCATCAACTCCTCGTTTCTGTTTCAAAGCAAAATTCATGCCAGTTAGCATGAAGCAATAGCCAGTATTTCAATTCCCCCCCCCCCTAGTGAATTGGTACTCTATCGAAGGTTTATACACAGCGTTAATTTTTTCCGTACCCCATTTATGCCCATGGCTTGAGAGCAGCACTGTGAGAGTAAAATGTCTTGTTGAAGAACAACACGCAGTGACACCGACCAGGGCTGGAACCCAGACCGCTTGATCAGGAGTTCAGCGCGCTAAACGTTGCGCCACAGCAATTTCATTCGTACGACAGTACCGGACTAAATTTTGATCAGTAAAAACTTTGACAGTTACTGGAGAAGTCAAGTTTTCATGTCTTAAACTATTAAAGAAATGAAACGTTACCAAAGCCATTATATTGCATTATTTTGTTTACACAGTATTCCCAATACATTTGCGCAACAACTTGCATATTGAGAATTAATGAAATAGTTTAAAGTCTAGCGTCAAGGTATAACTCTTGCAATTAATAAGGATTGTGTTGGTCAGTCAAACGGAATTAAACTAACCTTTAGATCTTCCAATAAGTCTAGATCTTCAAATGACATTC
>JAHPZR010003844.1:67500-74460 GCA_019787425.1 Platygyra sinensis
ATTCTCGATAGCCTATGAGACAATCAATCAGGTAAGCAAGCAAACCATCAGTAATTATATCACTGTGTCGATGGATAGATCAATCAATCTTAAAATAGAACTTTCATTTTCAAGTAAATAGTCTTACTTTGTCGTTTATTCGCCGATGAATCAACAAATTGACAAATGTTTAAATAAATGAGGTGCTGTTTTAGTTGTGTTTAATTCAGTAAATCAAACAAATTAAAACGTAAACTGCCAAACCACGGAAACAAAAGGCACTCCATTCTTCTTGTGTTCAGAACAGGGATTTCGAGAACGACGTCGATGATTACAACCTATAGGCTGCAACAATGTGGATAGTACAATGTACAGTTAGATTGATGTAAGTTTGTCTAGGAAACCCGGGGTATCCAATCGATGGAAATCGATGATCGGAAAACCAATCGATATCAATCGATAAAATTAGTTAATTGGTATCGGTTGGTATCGGTCAATCGATGATCAATCGATAGCCACACAAAAATCGTTTATCGATTGGCATCGATTGGAACATGACCTCGAAACAGACGTCACGTACGAGCTTGTGGATCCTCTTTGGCCTCATGTAGATATTTCAATGTTACTGAAAATTTTTTGTGAAAGCACGATGCAACCACTTTCCGTGTTTTGAAGTCTATAGGTTGGCCCATGGAACAAACTTTTAATTTGTCAAAAAGAAAAACCGTTTTCCTGTGGACGGGGCGTTAACGTTAAAGAGGAAGAAGAGAGTATTAATCTCCTGTTGACATTTAAACGAAATGTGTTTACGATTACCGCACACAAAGTTGTGTTTTTTTATGCGTCAATTCCGTTTGCGTCAATCTACAACCAATTGATACAAATTTATTGGTATTGATAATCGACACCAATCGATAACCACACGCATCTTCGCTATCGATTGGTCATCGATTATCAATATTAATCGATTAATTGATTTCGATTGGTATCGATTGATATCGATTGTCATCGATTATCGATTCCATCGATTGGATACCCCGGGAAGAAAGAAGAAAAAATAAAAAAAAAGAAACAAACCCAGAAAGAAGCAAATAAATGGACGATTAGATCCGATGATTATATCACCAGTTTGTATGGTCACGAACTTAGTAGGCTAAAAGGTGTTTCGTCGAACCAGGTTAGTAACAAGGACTTCTTACAAAACATCGTTGAAATCATTACCTGCTCTAGTGTAAATTCCTCTTTCTTGGCAAAAGCCGTTTGAAAAACTTTATCCCATTCAAAGTCTTTATTCAGTTTGTTTTCAAGAAGAGACTTCCATTCAATGCCATTAGTTCCTGATGATAGGGCGGAAAAGATAAGCGCATGTCCGTTAATTGCAATAATTCAGCTCCATCAGTTGTGGAACGTGACAGATCTATTCAAACGTTTTATAACTCATAAAGACCATATATACATATTCAGGGGTATTCAGGGGTATTCAATGGATTGTTTTGCCATTAATTCGTGGTCATGATGGCCGCTGATAATTTTTTTTAAAATGCACGTTGTGTGTCACTGCTCATAGTTGTTCTGACCAAAAATTTCCTGCTTTCGTTTTTGGTTTCAGTATAGTTGGCTACAGATGTAAACGCTGTCATTTCCACTAAAATAGAGTTTACAATTCCAGTTTTGGCATTGCCCCCTTTCCTTTGTGTGACTCTGAGGAAATGAATCTTACCATTTTTTTAAATTTACCTTCTTTATTTGTTACACGCCACAGTTGGAATGGATTGGCGCCTGCAACCCGCTGATCTGCAAAACAGCGGTCTTTGAAAAAGTTCTCTTCGATGGCGGGCACAAGTTTTAAAGCACTCATGGCGCTCCGTTTCTATAAAGAAATGTAAAATGTATCATATTAAAGGCACTGAACGTGAGACTCAAACCTGTTTTAGGCCCGGGCCAAACGATCGTAACATCTCAACACAACATATCACAACATTGTTCTCTCAGCATTTGCAAGCGCCTTCCCCAATGATCGCAACACTTGAACACAGCATATTGCAAAATTATTGGGCGGAACATGTTGCCCACGTTTGGCCACCAGGTTGGGATGTGTTGCAGTATATTGGGTATTTAAAACAGGTGTCCATGTCTGGGCGCAACATTGTTGCACTGACTACAACATCATTCAGCATTCTCAAATGTTGCCGAAAATTTGACCATTCACAAATTTGAGCCAACAAACTCCATAATGTAGCAACACACCGCAATAGGGTCGCCAAACGCGCGCAACATGTTGCGCCCATGTTGATCGGGGCTTAACTCCTCTGTCAATTTTTTTTATTGCGCATTTGTCAAACTACTGCGTCAGTATAGGTCGACTTGTGGGCTAGAAAAAAAATTCGTTAAAATTATCAAATGGAAAGTTATACGAAAGGATGCTTAATAACGATGACCGCTCTGGCTTGGGAGGCCTCAAATAAACCTAATAAAAATCAGTATCTATTTTGTAAGACATTCTTTCCAAACAAAACCAGCCCCTTGGTATCTTTAACGATACTACAATCCTACTGAAAGTTTCATCGTTACAGACACAGAAAAATCAAATGTCAAAGATAAGGAATTTGTAAATTGCCCGCTTATTGTCGAGAATGCAATGAATGAAAGAAATCATGTGTATAATAAATTATTTCGTTGTTGTAGTTAATCATACATACCCTGTGTTCTTTGTAGAAAGTCTCAAATACGACAGCAAAATCAATCAATGTTGGCGTTTCATGAAAGCGAGGATCTTTTAGAGTGAAGCGCGCCTCCAGATCTTTGTTAACATCAGCGTTATCTGTCATTTTCATGTACCACTCTATAGTGAAAGGATCTGTTGAAGCACTCTGGACAAAGCTCGCTGCTCCTTTCTTCGACAACGTTGGTACCATCAAGTCTTCTGATCTACTTAAAAAAAATTAAAATGAACCATACGGCTGGACGTCCTCTCAAGCGACAATTTGATGTAATTCAAGCGCAATCTCAAAACAAATCTTTTTAAGAAACTGAGCTTTTTTCTAGATAATTAACAAATGGTCAACGCCATAGCGTGTACTATTTAACAATTATGATAACGAAAAGTCTTTTTTTATTTCAAAATATTTCAACATAACGCGAAAGGCGGCTTTGCCCCGCCCAGCCTCTGCCCACTTTGGCGAAGATGGAAAAAAGCCATTTGACGTAATCTATTATCTGTACAAAATGAAGCAGTTTCATTGGTTACTATGCGTAGCAAAGAATTGTGATTGGTCGAGGAAAATCACGCCACTGTCAAATCTGACTCGTGCGTCGCTCTTCGTGGAATGAAAACTTACAGCGAAAGCAGAATTAAACTGCGAAATTTGAAAATCTTGAAGAAAACGCTGGAAAAGTCAAGTCAGTTTTTGTCATCAAAGCAGCCCTGTGAGCCGAAAAGCTTAGACGTTGCCTTGAAAATCGCAGGAGTTGAAAAAATACCCTCGGAAAACTTGTGGTTGCGGTCAACCTAGAGGACATTTGACTCGGGTTTTGAACACAGGGGGCCCACACAATCTGTCTGGATAGTATTAGAACTGACGTCATCATCATCATCATCATTATTATTTTACGATTGCATGTAGCCACTATAGCAACTTTGGAAAACCTTTTTGAAAGGCTACAACTGAACATTTCATACGTTGTTTTAACACGATGTTTCCACGTGTTAGCTGACGCCTCAAATTTACTAGTTTGTTTAGCAACCATTGCAATTGCTTTATAGTATGACTAGTTGAAAAAGTCATGTTCAACTGATAGACATCAAGAATCATTATTTCAGTGGCATGATAAAAATTTTCGAATTGATGTTGGAGCAGTTTGTTTCAGGGTAATGACTTACTTTGAGTAGCGATTGTCTTTAAATGAAGTCAAGCGGATCAGTGTTTTCTTTATCTGTCTGCTGAGTTCTCGTTTCACAAGACACTGAGGAGACGAGAAGCGAGGAAGGCTTATCCGACACTTAAGTTCTGTAGAAACAAAAAGTGATTCAGTTCATGGTTATTGACCTGGAGTGTCGATATTCATTCCTTGTTAGCTCACATCCAGAAGATCATCTGATAAGCCAAGCCTAAAAGCGAAGCTCCAGATTATAATAATTAACCATAGATGATAATCATCTTTATTGAGGAAACTTTTTCATAAAAAATATGGTTTTCTAAAAGGACCTCATAACTAGATATATATAGTAAAAAAGAGGATTTTTTCCCTGGATCAGAAATTCAAAACATTATCAATTGTGAGCATGTAATTGTTCAGTGTGTGGTTTCACTAATTTTTTTACTTCTCACATTTTAACACTGAACCACATCTAAGGAGTGTACCCATGATTGTAGAGAGAGTACGTATACAATATATCAGGAACTTTTAAGATACGATTGTGCAAGGAATATGTCGGAAGAAAAGTCAACAACGCGTCAGGGTTTAATTTGCGCCAAAATTGTGCATGTAAAAGCCAGAACCTGACGATAATTTCAGGACATATAAGATAAACGATAGACCGAGTAGATTCATCGTGTCTTTAAATTTTGACAACAAATGAACGAAAACAAGATTTTAAATGGCAGTTATATTTCGGTATAAACTATACCATCATCAGACTAAAAATGTATACAAAATTAGCAGCTTAAATAGAAGGTACCAGTATACTCAAGAGAATAAGCAAAGTTCCCTGCTGGATTTTAATCCATTGTTAAGAGATGGCGATTGTCGTTTGATGTGGAAGGCCTCTTTGTATAATAGCAGGTTCCAATTATCGTCAAAATCTAACACCCTTGTGTTATTCTGAACTACATTGATTACGTAATCCTTGTTGCTAGAAATAGTTGGTGCGGTGATGTTATTTAGAGTGTCGGGTAGATTTAATAAATTATGGATAAAGGCTAAATGTTCGCACGTGCGTAGATGTTTGTAAATCGCACTCTCTTTATCAGTTACAGCGTGTTCACGTGTTCGGGTGAGAAGGGTTCTGTCAGTTTTGCCAATGTATGATGACTGGCAGCCAGGACAACTGAATTTGTAGACGACGTGTGATTTGTTTAAAAGTGGCACTTTATCTTTGTTGTTGGTGTAGAAGCACAATTTTGTGGTTTTCTCACAAATTCTGATCTGGGTGTTAGGGTTTTTTAAATGTCTCCGCAGCTTTCGTTTAAAGGAACGAAGAAGTTGTGACGTTTTCTCGCCAATGTAGGGAATAGAAAGCCAGATAGTGACGGGCTCATCTTTATCTTTGGAGTTGTTGGCTGTTGTCTGATTCTTGTTAAGGGTCCAGTATTGGCTAACATTATTATGACAGAGTTTGAACACGCTGTAACTGATAAGAGAGTGCGATTTACAAACATCTACGCACGTGCGAACATTTAGCCTTTATCCATAATTTATTAAATCTACCCGACACTCTAAATAACATCACCGCACCAACTATTTCTAGCAACAAGGATTACGTAATCAATGTAGTTCAGAATAACACAAGGGTGTTAGATTTTGACGATAATTGGAACCTGCTATTATACAAAGAGGCCTTCCACATCAAACGACAATCGCCATCTCTTAACAATGGATTAAAATCCAGCAGGGAACTTTGCTTATTCTCTTGAGTATACTGGTACCTTCTATTTAAGCTGCTAATTTTGTATACATTTTTAGTCTGATGATGGTATAGTTTATACCGAAATATAACTGCCATTTAAAATCTTGTTTTCGTTCATTTGTTGTCAAAATTTAAAGACACGATGAATCTACTCGGTCTATCGTTTATCTTATATGTCCTGAAATTATCGTCAGGTTCTGGCTTTTACATGCACAATTTTGGCGCAAATTAAACCCTGACGCGTTGTTGACTTTTCTTCCGACATATTCCTTGCACAATCGTATCTTAAAAGTTCCTGATATATTGTATACGTACTCTCTCTACAATCATGGGTACACTCCTTAGATGTGGTTTCAGTGTTAAAATGTGAGAAGTAAAAAAATTAGTGAAACCACACACTGAACAATTACATGCTCACAATTGATAATGTTTTGAATTTCTGATCCAGGGAAAAAATCCTCTTTTTTACTATATATATCTAGTTATGAGGTCCTTTTAGAAAACCATATTTTTTATGAAAAAGTTTCCTCAATAAAGATGATTATCATCTATGGTTAATTATTATAATCTGGAGCTTCGCTTTTAGGCTTGGCTTATCAGATGATCTTCTGGATGTGAGCTAACAAGGAATGAATATCGACACTCCAGGTCAATAACCATGAACTGAATCACTTTTTGTTTCTACAGAACTTAAGTGTCGGATAAGCCTTCCTCGCTTCTCGTCTCCTCAGTGTCTTGTGAAACGAGAACTCAGCAGACAGATAAAGAAAACACTGATCCGCTTGACTTCATTTAAAGACAATCGCTACTCAAAGTAAGTCATTACCCTGAAACAAACTGCTCCAACATCAATTCGAAAATTTTTATCATGCCACTGAAATAATGATTCTTGATGTCTATCAGTTGAACATGACTTTTTCAACTAGTCATACTATAAAGCAATTGCAATGGTTGCTAAACAAACTAGTAAATTTGAGGCGTCAGCTAACACGTGGAAACATCGTGTTAAAACAACGTATGAAATGTTCAGTTGTAGCCTTTCAAAAAGGTTTTCCAAAGTTGCTATAGTGGCTACATGCAATCGTAAAATAATAATGATGATGATGATGATGACGTCAGTTCTAATACTATCCAGACAGATTGTGTGGGCCCCCTGTGTTCAAAACCCGAGTCAAATGTCCTCTAGGTTGACCGCAACCACAAGTTTTCCGAGGGTATTTTTTCAACTCCTGCGATTTTCAAGGCAACGTCTAAGCTTTTCGGCTCACAGGGCTGCTTTGATGACAAAAACTGACTTGACTTTTCCAGCGTTTTCTTCAAGATTTTCAAATTTCGCAGTTTAATTCTGCTTTCGC
>JAHPZR010003850.1:0-2500 GCA_019787425.1 Platygyra sinensis
TAAATCAGAATTCTGTTGTAGCAGCTGATGCGTTCTATGAGTGTTGTGCTAGCACTGGAAACGAAACTGTATAAGAATGCGTGAGCCATCATCTAATTTCAATTCGAGAACTTCTTTACAATAGAGTCGATATATCAAAATTCAGCTTGGCAGGACGGTGAAGCTTGGTGGACACAAACAAAGGAAATTGAAAACATGTTTATTCATTTCTTTGGTTTGTGTCTTCAAGGCCTACTATCAAGCTAAATTTCAATGTGTCGAAAGTGACTTGTTACCAAACTTTGTCTGATAGAGTTTATTATGTCTATGCCCGTTTCAACATGTTTTTATGATACCCTAGCGCACAGGGGAAGTACGTTTTCCACTAAAAAAAGTATCTAAAACAAGTAAGAATTGTTTTTAGTTAAAATGTCGCAACTTGGGTTTAGCCGGAAAATGTATCAATAAACTGATGACAGAAGTATGCTGATAAAAGGAATCATTTATAAATGTTAAATAGGCTCGGATTTTTTTTTTGAATTTTACAGAATAAATTCTTTCCCCACTTGAAAACGTGTAAAAGTCGACGCAGTGAAATTTTGGACTCATGTCGATGCACTGCTTCCAGTTAAACTTCTTTACTTCGACAGTTTCGAACCTTAGATCTGATAATGAACTATTGGGCACGATCCATTCAGCCAAAATTTTCAGGCTGAGGTTCCAAAACTCATTTTCTTGGTGTCGAATGGTTCGCAACGGGTCGGAAGAGTTTGTTCTTTTTCACTCCCCGCAAAACGAGTTCCGTGCTCATTTAAAGTGCCTCTATGACGAAAATCGGGAGGCGCGGTGGCCTCATGGTTAGTGCGCTCCTCTTTGGATCGAGCGGTCCTGGTTCGAGCCCTGGCCTGGGACATTGTGTTGTGTTCTTGGGCAAGACACGTTACTCTCACAGTGCCTCTCTCCACCCAGGTGTATAAATGGGTACCGGCGAATTTAATGCTGGGGGGTAACCCTGCGATGGACTGGCATCCCATCCATGGGGGAGTAGATATACTCTCAGCCGCTTTATGCTACAGAAACCGGGATAAGCTCCGGCCTGATGGGCCACTTGGCTCGTATGCAGACTCTACCTATGACGAAAATCGCATCCTTTCTATCAAAGCCATTTTAAAACATAAACAAGCAGCCTACTTACTTACTTCAGCTCTCTGCTCCTTCCGGAGCATAGGCCACCAATGATAACTCGCCAGTCTCCTCTGTCCTTGGCTATCGTTTCAAGTTGTTTCCATGTGTGTCCAGTTGTCTTAATATCCTTTTTAAGCTCCCTTCGCCAGGTGTTCCGTGGTCTCCTTCTCTTTCGTTGACCTTGGAGGAGATCAATTTCAGGGCTTGACGCCTAATGCTACTGAGTGGTTTGTGTAGCGTATGGCCAAGCCATCTCCATCTCTTTCGTCGAATGTCCTCTTTCACTGCAGTTTGCTGCGCCCTTGCCCATAGGTTCTCATTACTGATGGTTTCTGGCCAGTGAATTCTTGGGATTCTGCATAAGCAATGATTTATAAAAGTCTGGATCTTCTTCGTAGATGAATTGGTTGTCCGCCATGTTTCTGCTCCACACAATAATACAGACTTAACGTTTTGAGTTAAACAAACGTACCTTGGTGGATGTGCTGATTTCTCTGGAGTTCCATACCTTTTTAGCATATTGCATGCTGATCGTGCCTTACCGATAATAGTTTTTACATCTGCGTCTCTTACCCCACTTTCGTGCATTACACTACCCTATTAGTCTTCCCCTGTCACTGAGGTCTTCCCCTTCAAAACTGTGACTGGCTCATCAGTGCCTGCATTGATCCTCAGGATCTTTGTCATCTGTTTATTGATCGTCAGTCCTATTTGCAGTAAGGTGTGATGCAGGTCAGATGTTTCTGCCTGCATCTGCTGGTGGTTGTGTGGCAGAAGCGCTAGATCGTCCGCAAAGTCCAAGTCGTCCAAGGTCCACTGGATCCCATTTCTTTTCCGGTTTAGGACAGCTCTCATGATCCAGACTATAGCCAAGATAAAGAGAAAAAGTGACAGAAGGCACTCCTGCCTTACCCCGGTCTTTATACGTCAGACTTCTCTGTCAATTTCCCCTCATGAACCACTCTGCAAGAGAAACCCTCATAAGAGTTTCGAATCAGTTTGACAAACTTCATGGGTCCACCATAATGTCCAAGCAGCTTCCATAATCACTCTCTGTCTAGGCTGTCAAAAGCCTTCTCGTAGTCAACAAGGGGGGAAGTTCCATTCAATTGATTGTTCCACTATAATTCGCAGTGTTATGATCTGATCTGTACATGACCTGCCTGTGCTGAAACCAGCTTGCTGATCCCGTAGAGTACGATCTATTGGTCCTTTCAACCTCTCCAAGATGACTCTGTTCAGTACTTTCCCTAGACAGACAGGAGTGTGATTCGTCTTTAATTTTCAACATAGGCCAAGGTCTCCTTTCTTGGGGATGTTGATCAGGAGTCCTTCC
>JAHPZR010003851.1:5000-10000 GCA_019787425.1 Platygyra sinensis
GTCCTCTTCAATGTCGATATCATGTCGTTCGAATTCAAGCTTGAATTTTTCTTTAGGTCTTGCAGAAGTCCTTTTTGAATTGAAGACGCAGTCTCGCCACAAAATCGACATAAATTTGCTGTTTTGATTCTATGGGTACCAGCATCCGCCATCTCAATACCTAGGAACACATCAATTACAGATGTAGATATGGCCGCCGTTACGAACAGCACATCGCAAATCAAAACAACCCCGTGCACTTTTTTCACAGATCGTGCACAAGACTAAAAACAGATTAAATCCCAAGTATATAGCGTGAAGATTAACGACATATTTTTTGTGATTGTCGCAAAAATCTGCAAGCAACTTAAATCTAATGACAAAATGAAAAACATACCTGATCTGTATGCAAAATTGCAAGCGCTGTTTCACTTTACGAGTAGCATTTTACATCGTTTACGCTGGTCTTCAGCCGCCATCTTCAAAACACGCGAGGCTCTTCCTTTCTTGGTACTTATCGAATAGAGTTATGGGTAAAACACCCGAGCACAATCGAACAAATAACGAGCAAAGCGAAGTGAATACGAAAATTCCCAATTTTTGAAATGGCCGCCATTATATGACGTCACATGGTTATCAAAAATGATAACGATCCCGGACTGGTTAAGTTTAAAGGCGGAACACCCATCGAATGCTTTTAGAGTACTAAAGAGGTGTTGTAAAGAACTTTTGTCCTGCGGAAATGTTGTCAACTCGTCGGTAAAGGCAGCAAGTTTAACTCCGTTTTCTCCATCTTAATGCCTTTAATGCAAGGGTCGTTTCGAGTTTTTATTAGAAGAAGTTCCAAAGCTATAATGAAGAGGTATAGCTGCAAAGGATCTCCTTGCCTAACACCTCTTTTGACTTTAAACATTGGTGTTGAGAAACCATTGATTGTGACACAGCTTGACATGTTTGTGTGAAAAAAAGATCCAAATAATAATTATAGCGATCTTCGAATCCTAGGTAGCATTAAAACTGCCAGCTTTTCCTTCCAGCGGTAGGTACATTTTATATACGTTCCTGATCTGTGTCGAGCGTGACGGTCACATACTTCCATGTTCTTTGTATTACTGACCATTGTTTTCCTCGAAGTCGGTATAATGATGTAGAGCCCTCTTAAAAGGTTTGTAGAATCACTCTTTTGGACAACTCTCCGCACACATCAAGTATGAACAGTAAACGGTGGTGATCAGGGGATCCACAGAAGGATTGATAAATGTTACGGCCATTTTGTGTTACAGGTGTTTTCGTTCCCAATCTTTGCGTGAGTATCACATCACGATTCCCGTGATACAGATTGGGAACTAAGGGTTCGTTTCTTTAAGATAGTCCCCAAAGATTGGATTCTTAACCTAGAAAGAATCCGAAAATGAATTATACAAAGTACCAAAACTTTGATCTTGAAGCCAGGTAAGAGTTTTACGTGAATTTATCGGAGCGCTTTACGAAGGCGAGCATGTTACTCACTAGAATATTTTCAAAATTTCCCCTTCTTTAAGCGGTTGTCAGTTTTCAAAACCTAGTGGGCAAACAAATTTTATTGTCGTTTTAAATTAAGAGTCGTTTATCCTATTTATACTTTCTATTCATGTAGTTCAGCAGTTTCGAACAGGTGCCACATTTTTAAAACGTGCCTTCGAAAATGAGCTATTTTCGTGCTTTGTTGAAAACTCGATTTAACGGGTAGAAAATCTGCTTCTAACCTTTTGAGGGAAAAATATTGAGTTATAATTGCAACATGGCTGAAAAATACTGCTGTGATATATCTATAGTTGAAAAAAAAAAAAAACTGGGACTTTTGAGCGAATATTAACTTTTTTAGAGCGCCAGCAATATATGCTATTTTTCCAGTTTCGGCAGGCATGGAATTTGAGTCGAGCGGACCGAACTTGAATTAAACCAAGGAAAATTCAGTTATAATTTTTAATCAAATAAAACTCATTTTAGTGATTGACTAGGTAAGAGCTTTAAAATCCCAGCTTATGAGAAAAATCGAATTTTCGAAGTAAAATCAGTGGTCGTTTTTTAGAGAGACGGCCTCTTCATGTAAAGTAATTGGAATTTTTCTCTCCTTGTTCGTAACAGTTCGCCCTCGATCTTATTATTTTACCCTGGAAAAAGGTCGGCACACACGATTGGACTAGTCCGAGTGATCAGTTTTAATAGCTGCAATGATTTCTGCTTTTTGCCATCGTCTTGTAAGTCGTCGCTTACAATTAAGCCAGAAGTCGACACGACGTTGTTTAATAGATTTCTTTTCCTCCAGGTAAACTGCCTTTTATCAGGATTTCGTAGTCTCCAAATATCAATGAGATTATATTCGAGCATGATATCTTCAATATTTCTAACGGTAGATTTTGTTTCAATTTGGCCTCCGGAATTATCGAGATCGCTCGTCTAAATGAACATTGAAATATCCGCCAATGATGACTCTACATTCTGTATCAAAATTAGCACTTTAAACAGCAGATAAAGTTTCTTGAAAAATGACTTTTTGTTGATTTAGTTTGGTAGGAGCGTATAAATTAAGCAGCAGAAATGGCGATTCTTAAATGGTTGTTTCCAATAATATATATCGACCTTCATCGTCTATTACGGTATTTTTTTTATTTCGCACTGTAGCTGCTCATTAATAAGGACAAGCACTCCTGTGCTATGATTTAAATCATGACTAGGAATCATTTCTCCGCGCCATTGAAATTTCCATTCGTTTATAATCTCAGGTGTGCTATATGTCTCTTGAAGAAACGTTATATCCGATTTTTGTTTTTGATTTACGCTTGTGGAGGTCTCGAATGTCTCGAGCATTAAGTATAGGAAATCGTATGAACGCGAGTGCATTTCGTGATATATGGGCACGAGTGATGTTTTTCAAGTTCTCAAAATCGCACGAGCCGCAGGCGAGTGCAATTTGAGAATTTGAAAATTATCACGAGTGACCATATATCACGAAATGCACGAGCGATCATACGATTTTTTATTTATAATATTCTTAACAAACTTATAAAAAAAATCGAGAAAATGCGACCGTCACGCTTCTATGGACACGCAACTCTGAAGTGGCTTCCAAACTGCTCACATGTTTTATTTCAACCAATCAATTACAACCTAGTGACAGGTAAACCAAGCGTGAATTTTCAGGTAAACTTCAGAAACTTTATAAACTGAACAAGTTTTTATATCAAGAGCATGAAAAATCAGTTAAGCGATGGCAAATTTGTAATTGTTGTGTAATGAGTTAAGTCGAACAGATAGTTAATGCTGATCTGAACTTTTGGGTGAACCGCCTGTTCTTGAATGACGCTAAACGTGACTTGACAGTTGTGGAAATTGTGTACGGTAAAAGCATGATGGCTGCTTGCTTGCTGGATCTGTTCCGTACTAGTTGGAAGAAAATACCACACTGAAAATCCTAGGAAACTGTTTGATGCTGTTGTCTGTGGAGTTCCGCTGATGTGTGATGTGTGCCGTGATAGCTGTCGATGCTCCCTTTCATTTCCTTCATTGTAGTCGTTCGGCGACTTTTCACATGATTTGCGTGGCCGATCACCTGAATAATAGACTGCCTCTAAACGTTTGCTGCCCTCAGTTGCTTTCCACTACATCGCCTGAGACTAACTCCTGGACTGGAATCGCCCAGAGTTTTTGCTGTCCATAGTATTTCTTCTTCTTTGCTTGTCAGTGCACTTGCCGCGTTCGGCCTCTTCCCTTTTCCTTGCTGGCGAAGATGTCTTACTTTTCGCTCGAGCACGAACTTGGACTGATAAAACTCTAGGCCCCGTGTAATTGAGTACATGTAGTCACGTTCTTTTAAACGCCGATAAAAGGCTGCCAGCATGGACTTCAAACTCTCCAGTTCGTACTCTAATCCATCTTTGGTAAGTACTTCAGCATTTGTAACTTTTCATCGAGATCTTCGTGCTCATACTCCTCCAGTTGAGGATTGAATTTTCTTTCATTTCCCCAGTTTTCCCAGACATTCAACTACGTTTGTGTTAATTTAGAAGAGCTTTTGTTTTTGGCCTTTAGTTTCAGCTGGTCAACAACTATTTCGTCGGACGAAGTAGACCGGCTTTCAGCCATTTTGGTTTTTGCTTCAGTTAAATTTCGCGCTTCCACTATAGTTTCCATAGCAACTTCCGTATTGCACTCTATAACCTCCATTTGCACTCTATAATCTATTTATGCACTCGTTATTGACCAATCAAATACTTGAAATTTTGTTGAGTATATTATAAGTGATATAATCTTGAAATTAAACTCTCCACTGTTTTAGTTTTTGGTGTTGTTTAAATAAGCAAAGTAGGTAGTATTGAGCCAGTAAAGTACAATTCTTCCGTAACTATTATCTACGATAATTAACTGATGACAGTACGACTGCAGCGTAGCGTGGTATATGAAGCTGATACTTAAGTAGGTTACATAGTCACACACATGTCTACAACACAAACATACAAAGGAGGCTGAGAATGCAGCACTTACCGATTGCCCGAAAGCAAATTGTATGGTTGTCCTTACGCCTCCTTAGAATATCATTCCTGCATGACATCAGGTGCTCCTTCATCGGCGTTTCTAAAACGCAGGTCACGGGTCAAGGGTGAGGGCCGAGGCTCAAGGGTGAGGGTCGAGGGTCAAGGGTCAAGGGTCAATGGTGAAGGTCAAGGGTGAGGTTCAAGGGTCAAGGTCAGGGTAAGAATTGAGGAACAAGGGTAAAGAGTCAAAAGGTGAGGGTCAAGGCTAAAATCGAGACCGAACCCCATCGCAAAGGAGTTAAGGAGAGGGGTAGGCTTGCTCGTATATCCATTTGCTTGTTCGATCTCGCCGCGCGTTTGGAAAGGAAACAACTGGCCTCCAGCTCGATCTAACGATAAAAAAATGAGATAAACTAAAAAGCTGCTAGGAGTCTATTTAATTGTAAATTTTAGAATACACTTAAATAAATCACTAAAATAAATTCCCACTGAGTTACGGAAATTTGC
>JAHPZR010003851.1:20000-25000 GCA_019787425.1 Platygyra sinensis
GATCCGGGAACACCCATGTTGCCTTGTGTACCCTCTTGTGCGGAAACACACTGCCCCCAATTACCATGTTCTTTAAAGCACATGCATCTGCAAATCGTTCACTATTTTCATTCATCTCACCAAGCCCATGTCTTTCCATTACTTCATCATACCCTGTGTTATCCGATCCAATCTTGGTATTGAAGTCGCCCATCAGGATTTTTACATCTTGGTCGCTAAGCCAGTTGAGGATGCGCTGCAGCTGTTTGTAGAACTCATCTCTCACCTCCCCACTCTTGTCATTTGTTGGGGCATAATGCTACACTACATTCATCCTAATGTTCTTCCTCACTGTTCTAAAGGATGCTGGTTTGTACCTTGGTCCTCTGGCTTCCCATCCAATCAAGGCTTTTTGTGCCTCTTCCGTCAGCAGAAGTGCTACACCCTCACTGTGAGGAGCACTGTTCTTTTCATGGCCAGAATACAATACCATCTCCCCTGTCGTCAGCCGCAATGGGCCCTTTGCAGTTTACGATCACATGGTACAAAAACCGCCATGCTGGAGAGCAAACCGCCCACTGGGACCTCCAAAACAAAAGAATATTTAGTTAAGTTGCTTTGTTTTGGAGGTCCCAGTGGGCAGTTTGCTCTCCAGCATGGCGGTTTTTGTACCATGTGATCGTAAACTGCAAAGGGCCCATTGCCCTGACTGCTTCCACCTGGTCTCACAGAGTCCCAGCAGCAAAAGTTTGTAATTGTGCATTTCTCTAGCTATCTGCAATGTGTTTCCTGACTCGAACATTGTTCTGTTGTTTAAGGTTTTTCTGGTCGTCAGAAGGGTAGTCAGTGTTGCAGCTTCCTTTCGGAATTCTCTGCAACTCGTCATTCGTCATACACCTTCCCGACGAAAGCTCTTCTTCTTCCAGAACTTGTAGAGTTTGTTGAATTATCATGGGTGTTTCTTAGCAACATGGTTTTTACGGGGTAGGGTTGCTAGCCGTACGCCTAACCTTCCTCCTTTCTCAGCCGGGCTAAGGACCGTCCATGGCGGATTTAAAACAAACACCTTGCTTTAGAGGAAACATTCTGTTTACTATTTTCAAATATCTCTTTTTGTTCAAGAGATATTCAAGTTTTTAAATAAGCAATTTAGCGAAGTGATGACGTCATACACAACCACAGTTTTGATCAAACATGATGATTAAAGTAATCTCAGCCAATTTGTATCAGAAATGTTTGATTCTTTGTAGTAAGCATGGCAAAAAATTGGGTGACATTTGCTTCAAATTTTTCTTTTCGTCCCCAGGCCCCCGAAAAACGACCAGAAAATCGCAGAAAAACAGCAAAATTTTGAGCGTAAGTTTAAATTTCGCTCTATTTAAAGTTACTTTTACAAGATGTACGGCTGGATTTAAGAAATGTAGCTATCCTTCCATCTAGAAATATTAAAATTTTTCTGAATATTAAAAAAAAAAATCCATGTAAATCGGGCTTCGAAGTTGCGAAACTCGATAGAAGCCGTGACCGATCCGTGACGAAATCCTGCCCGCGGTCAATACTAAAAAGCGGCTTAAGTCAATCGCCTTATGCGTTTGTCAAGATGTACGGTCAGATTTGGAAAGCCTGGAATCTAGTGCTTATTTTGATATCAAATTCACAAGGATTGGATAGAAAAAGTCCATGTAAATCGGCGAATTTCGAAAACTGCCTACGGCTTGCAGTTGGCATTTTGCTTCGCTGTGCCCGATTTGGGACTCGTTTCTACCTCCATTCAAGGCAAAATGTACACAAAGAACCTAGGGATATTCGAAAACATTCTTCGGACAAGATTGGTGAAGGTCCAAGCTTTCAATTGTTTCAATGGCCGAGTAAGTTTCACTTTTACTTCTATAATATACAGTACGAAGGCTTCGTGACATAAAAGTCGATGTTGTTGTCACGTTTCTGCTGGATGACTCTTTCGAGCTGTTTTGTTCGTTTGTTGATTCTCCGAGCTACAAACTTTAATTATATGTTGTTTCTCTTCAACATAATAAGCAAATCACGTTAATTTGTACTGTTTAGCTATCAAATAAAGAAACTTTGAGCAAATGTCTCGCTCGTGAGGGCAATTTTTTGGCATGTCTACTAAATGTGCTCCACAATCTGAGCTTAATAGTTTTGTTACCCTGGAAACATACTGGGTTCCAGATCTCCCCAATATTAAAGGCATTTCTGGCCACCTTTGGCATCCATTTTGATATTTGCAAATGGTGCCTCATATGCTTGATCCAAATAGCGCATAGATTGGTTATATAAATGGTGTAATATTGGGTTGAGTGTACGACATCATCCGTCATCTAATTTGCATATTTTACACATTTTTCAAACTTAAATATCTCCGGAACTAATGCAGGTATTTGCAAATGGTAAACGGCGTTTCCATTCTTTCATACAATTCTATGTGATACACCTAAAAATCAAGAGGTAAAACTTTCATCATAGTGGCACTTTAAAATGGAGGATGTTGGATCATGCATGGTTGCTCGTATACGTATTAAGGCCCTGGCAAACGAAGACACATTGTTGCGGAAACATTGTTGCTCATGGCGTTTCATTGCGCGCTCAAACTAGGAAACATTTGCTGCGGACACATAAATGTTTCTGAACAAATCAGAAACATTTTTCTGTCCTGGACAAAAATTTGCGTCCGCAACAAATGTTGCGCGCGCGGGCAAACGGGGAAACATTTGTGTCTGCAACAATGTGTCCTCGTTTCCCAGGGCCTTTAAGGTGATTCCTCAGAAATTAAAGTTGCCGATGAATTTTTTTGAAACTTTCCCTAAATGTTCTCTGCCAAGCACTGTTTCAAAAAAGATAAAATAAAAATGATAGGTCACCATGCTCGCTTAAGAGAGGTGACAGGCCAATCTTATCCAATTTATGCCTGTACTCGTGTTAATCACCCGCCGCGTTATTTTTTTTTTATTATTCTTGTTTTGCAATGACATTTATTAATACTGAAACTCACTCAATTAGAAATCTCTGTTTCAGTTTTTACTAACAAAAAATTACATTACTTTTTACCTCATGGTATGACGTAAGTCATGCTATGGGGTTTAGGGTTTGGGGGTGAAATTCAATTAAAATCACTCACTCATCACTCACTCACTCACTCACTTGTTAGACTATTAATTTATGCATTAAACCTGGATTAAACAAGTTCTCCCATATCCCCCCTACCCGACACGTTTGTCTCATTGTTCAAAGTCACGCCATTGTCTCTGTGTTCGTTTTTGGGGGGAGGTACAAAGGCAAGAATATGTCCAACTACTTGGACAGATTCAAAATGGCGTCCTGTCCCTTCGAAGCGTGATGGTTGTTTGATGCCAAACCTGATCGGAACCTGCCTTTGTGGAGCCAAATATGGAAAGAAAATTTGCTACAGAATGCTCGACTGCAGAGAAATGGGCGTCGAAAGTCCTAGAAGTAACGATAACATGAACGATTCGTGCGTGAAGATCCTTTACATCGTGTTTCACCCACGAAAACGTAAATTTCGAAATGTGCGGTGTTTTGAATTCAAATAACGGATTATGAGCTACTATGGGACCTCTCGAAACTGTTGGAAACAGAGTTGTAGTTGGATGGAGGTTTAGGATGAAAGCATTATGTTGAAATGAACGCTTTATCATCTGGGACAAACGGTAAGCCTTCCTCCTCCTATCGTATGGCATTTTGTGTAGAACATGCAGCATATAATTGAATAATGAGCACACTTTGAGATAATTTTCGCCATTCCTTCGGAAGGTTTTCGGAAAATGTCACATGCCTGCATATTACACATGATGTTGACAAACATTGTATAGAATTTCTTGCTGCTGTCATCATACTTGAAGCACATTTAGTGGTACATTATGAATGGATAGTCGTGCAATACTTCAGCAGGTAAAATTATATAGAAATCTTCTAATAAAAGTAATGTAGCAATACCATCTGGACTTTTTTATTTGTTTGTTTGCTTTTTACCCAGACATGGTAACCATCTTTGAAAACAATGTATCACAATATTTTAAATGCAAGCACTATAGAAAAGACAATCATTTCATAGATTTCCAACTTCAGTTTGAGGGAAATCATTACCTTTGCAATGCCCCCACCCCCTCCCCCGCCAGGGGGATTAGTCCCAGAAAAATTGGAAGGGGATGTGCAGCCCGCTTCCCAAATCCCTTACCCTAGCTATGACCAAAATCTGCGATATTCCCTACCCTATTTATGACCTGACCAAAAATTTGAAACCCTATTTATGATCTGACTCATAAATCAAAACCATGTTTCTGACCAGCATTATAGTAAGCTCCCTAGTTCAGGCCAATATAAAATTACCATAAACGTAATTTGTGAAGGGCTTTTGTCGATTTGCTTTTCGATAATGATGGCTTCTTAAAAACATACCCATATGAAGGCTAGTGCAAAACCATACCCTTTTTATGAGCAAGATGGCCAAAATCAGCTAAAATTGATACCCTATTTATGACCAAAACAGCTGAAAAACCATACCCTTTGGGGCTGCACATACCAATATATATCCCATATAAGGGAGTGACCCCCGGGGTGGAGGGGGGTGGGGTTGTCATGCAGTCTAACATTTTTTTTTTATTTGAAGTAACTAACTTCAGTGTTCTGCTCTGTAATCCCTGATTGATCATCATAAATTGGTCAACAGCCCCACATACATTCTTTTCACTATAACAAGTTAGCTGGTGATTTTATCAAATCTGTGAATTATATACTTCCCAGGAAGCTTATTGCAACAAGCAAGATTTTAAAATTCTGCCAAACTTAATGACAACATAATGCTTCAATATCCGAAAAAAAAAGAAACAGTTATGTACCAGAATTGTAAATCACAACAATTATAACTTCTGAACAACAAAATATTTCATAATTACATTATTTTATTGAATAATTTCCTTTTAAAGGAACTGTGTAGTTCAATATAATATTTTTAATGCTCTGATCTCTACCATGAAAAAAGCATT
>JAHPZR010003851.1:30000-40000 GCA_019787425.1 Platygyra sinensis
AAGACGAAAAAAAAAATTGAAAATATTGAAAAAGCGGGTACGCGCGTAAACAACTGCAAATTTGCCGAGGACAGTTCGTTACGTGCAACTTTGTTTAAGGGTAAAGTTCAATAATGCGTGGGAAAATCATTGGAAACCGTTATTTTTGTTAATTTCAGTTAGAATTCTACTAAAACAATTAGATTATTGGCTCTCGATTTCTATGAGGCGATAGTTGATTTGGCAACAATCCCAGTCTGTAGAATTTATCAACCAGCTTCTTCTTGTGTGTTTCAGAGTGAGGAACTAGTCCTACATAGATTGGCAATGGGGTCTCTCTCATTAAGCTATGTCGGGTGGTTGTGTTTTCAGATGTCGGATCTCTATGACGTTTGACAGCATTAAATATCAAAAGCTGAGAAAGCATCAGGGCAACATTTATCCCTACTTGCTCCTGTCCGGTCTGGTTCTTAATGTTAGGCCCTTCTAATATCATGTTTACCAAAGCTAATAGAGATTTAGGAACTGCTTGGTGATGGCAATCAGACTTAAATGGTTCATTAAAGTGCTGTTGCTTAGTCTGCATCTCTTTCCTGACAAATGTGGCAGCTTTAGCTAGATGAATAGCCTCTGCGACATAATCATAGTCCTGTGCAAACTGCAAAGCTGCACTGATGTCGCTATAAAAAGCAAGCTTTACCTCCGTTCCCTCGTTATATTCACGGAGATCAGGCAGCTGTGATAGCAATCGATCCTTTAGCCGAGTGGAATCAACCCGCTCGGGAACATAAGCTCCTAGTTGCTCAAGTCTAGAAGAGTAAAGCTTTGACAAATCAGACAGCTTGAAAACTGTTTGCTTTGCATTATCCTCAATGTATGCAACTAACTCAGCCAAAGCAATGGCTTCTAGGGAAACTTGGGCAGTGATATTTTCTTCCTCTTTAGTTGAAATACTTCTTAAGGTAATTCCCCTGAAATAAAACTGACAATAGATTTTCGTTCAAACTTTGCCCACTGAATATTTATCATAAGAGAACTTCAATTTTGAAATAAAAAAGGGGGCAGCCCATACTCATTAAGGAACACTGGGGCATTGAAAATGACCCATTTTGGCATTATTTAACGCTTATTACAAGAACGCATTCCCAGTATTAATTGTAAATTTTTGTGACCGAGACTCATGAGAATACGCAATAAACTGGAGTCAATGCGTTGTATCGGACACAAATAAACTTTTTAAGTTTGATTTAGACAGAAAGCTGAATCCTTGATTAAACTTTCAACCAAATTTCTTGGCATGGTTACCATAGGGCAAAATAGAAAAGACCACAGTTTACATGCTATTTTCGCTATTTATTCAATTTTCAGCAATAGAAATCAGATCAGTCTTTCTTCAAGCAAAGTTTATGATAAGTTGATTACAATGACTAGAAAAAAAATTGGGGTGCCCATGCTCGTTGGTGAGCTATAGCCATTTTTCAACTGAAAGAGCTCAATATCAAGGCAAATCCGCCATGTTTTCAGTGTGCACGTGCACGAGAGCGCGCTAAATGACGCCATAAATTATGCGCAGAAAGGATGCGCAGTGCAATTGTGAGGAATAACCTTAACCGATTGTAAAGAGCAGTAAGACATCCTGGATGATAATATGAATCAATGGCAGGCATATCGCCCGCTGCAAGTTTTGTTAAAAGCTTTCGGTCTTGCATTTTAGTAGCGGCTCCTCTGACCTTGCTGTCAAGTGTAAGAGTTGCTGCTCTGCGAAGACTTTCCCCAGTTTTCTCACAAAAGAAACATGTTTCCTGAGATTTTTTGCTACTTCTTTTGAGGGCATCCCTAGACTAGAGCGAGTTTTAACAGGACTCGGTGCTTCAGAGCCTTCTACTGAGCTATCCTCGAGTTTCCTCTTCTGAGCCATCTGCAGCTTAAGAGTGCTGCATTTGTTAAAGCACGACTTGTGCCATTTTGCTTCACGATGTTTCAAAGTTTCTTCTATTCCGTATCCCTCATCAAGGCTTGACAAAGAAGCTTGAATTGGCAATTCACCAATCTCACGAAATTGCTGTAGATTATGTGCCAAACTTTTGTACCCCGAGCCGTAGTTTTCCCTTGTACTATTTAAAGGACACACTAACTTCTCCTCTGTCTCTTGTTCACACAAAGCACAAAAATTCCAGTTCTTTTCTGCCCTTACCTGACCAGTCTCTATAATCCAATATCCAAAACACTGCAAGTTCTTGTTTGAAAACTAATATCAACTAAGCGCTAAATCGAATATCAGCCAGGCGTGTTAACTGAGTGCTAATATCAGCCAAACAATACTGCAAGCAACAGGAAGCTCAGATTGGGAGCAAATTGACAAAATTACCCTTCTTAATTAAGATATAGACTTTTCTGTTTGGTTTGACGTAAATTCAGAGTGTTTAAGCGAGGAAATTTAACAAATATGAGCCTGCAGTTTCAAACCGCTGACCGCATACTAAAAACTACCAAAATATATACTTAGGGAGCAAGATCCAGCTGGGGTCTTGCTTTTATATTAATCTACATCTTAAAAGCTACATTTGCTGAAAGTTTCATACTTGTATCCTTATTTGAATAATTCTATGATTTTTTGTCGCTAATCCCCAGGCCCCGGTTGCTCAGAGGCCGGATAACGCTATCCAGCGGATAAATCACTATCCAGTGGATAAGTGTTGGCAAAACAAACCACGCTATCCACTGGATAGTGATTTATCCAGTGGATAGCGTTATCCAGTTTTCGAACAACCAGGGCCATGACTACATATTTTAGATACCCTAGTATAGTGTTGGAGATACATTTGAGCCGCGATACTGTTGGCCGTGAGCTGTGGTTAGCTATACTTAGCTCGCTGCTGTGCCCTGAAACGGACAGGAACATTCGCATCGGAAAGCGAGGTTATGTGTTTATTTTATCTGATTTTCAAGTGATGTTTTGATTTTTATTCCTGACATCAATCACTGTGTCAATTAAGCCACAACTAAGGAAAGTCGAATTTTTTAAATAAATTAATCTGAGAAACATTTTGTTTATTGGGTTTGTTAATTCGAGATAAAGCAATGGTTCTCGGGGTCAGAACTTCATGGTAGCCCACATACCTAGATATGGATAAGACATTCCATATATGGATATATATGGATAAGACAGCTATGGGAGTGTGCTCTATATGTGGGCTAGCATGAAGTTCTTGCCGTTCTCGGCTTACCAAGACCAATTTTGTGCGTGGTTTAGTCTCGCTCCGTCGACTGCCTACTGAGACTGCTCGAGATTTTTTTCTGAATCATTTTCTTAAAGAAACGGCTTTATCTTTCTTCTTCCTGCTTCTCGAACCTGTTCAATGCCTCGGCAAGACTTTTTTGTACCTTATCTTTTGCCCAGTCACGTAAAATATTATCTTAATTCTCAAAACTTTCCGCCATTTTAAAACAGCAGAGGGAAAAACTCTGTAATGATGACGTCAATCGTTCATCTGCCCTCTAATAGATCATAGGCGAGAACCAATCAAAATGTGAGAATAACTTGGGTTATTATATAATTAACAATTAGATTATGAGCTCGAGATTTCCATGAGGCGATAGTTGATGAGGCCGAAGGCCGAATCAACTATCACATCATAGAAATCGAGAGCGAATAATCTAATTGTTTTAGTAGAATTCTTTCTAAAGTTTACTTCAAATAACAGTTTCCAATTATTTCTCGACATATTATTAAACTTTGCGCTTTGAAAAGATCGCCCGGGTTGAATTGGCATTTAACATTGAAGTGTGTACGCGCGCACATCATTTTTTTCGATAATTTCAACTTTTTTATCTCAAGAAACTGTAAATGTCCTTCGTTTAGTCTTCTCAGGATTTTAATTATCCATTTTCATCAAAATTTTCCTCCAAAACTTTAGCAAACGAAAAAACGTCGCCATTTCGTGGACGAGTTCCAGCCACTGCACACTAATGGCTGATAGTGTGCAATGGCTCAGTCAATCAGATTACAGCATTTGCATTAGTATACTAGTAGAATTCTACTAATCTGTGATAGATAGTGAATAGCAGTGTGCCCTTGTTACCAAATGGGGGCCGCTTCTTGGCGTTTTTTGAAGTGTCTGTGAAACATGTGAAAAGTGCTTAGATAGAGTTTTGAACGACTAGTAGGTTTATACTAAAACAATTAGATTATTCGCTCTCGATTTCTATACGTGATAGTTGACTCGGACAGCGCTTCGTCAACTATCACGCGATAAAAATCTCGAGCTCATAATCTAATTGCGTCAACAGCTCGTGCTAGTTCTGTGTCCCTTGTCCCCTTTATATAGAAACACGATTTTTAACCAATCAGCTCGCGTATTTTCTTAGGGCTATTTTCTAAATTCGAATATTACATGAGGAATACAAGATTCTAGATGGCTTAGGTCACGGCTGAATGAATTCCGGCTCGAGATGGTTAATAACAACAACAAGCCGTTATTTTTGCTAAGAATTTGAATGAACTATGTTCTTCCACTGTGTAATTTCAAAAAATGTAATAAGGCAAGGTCACGACAACAAACCAGTGACGAGTGCCGGATCTTGTGTAGCCCTCAATCGGTAAAAATCTTTTGAGACTAATTAATAAATCTTCTAGCACCCGAGGAAGGTTTGTCTTACAAACCGAAATATTGGGCAAATATATTTTACTCTTCATTAAGGTATCATGGTAAGTGGATTGACAGTGTTTGGAAATCGCGCTCTTGTATACGCTGGCGCTTTGAAAGAAAACCCCATCAACCTATACATTATCTGAAAGCTTAAATAGTTATAAAATCCAATCGTATGTTTGAAATGTTCTAAAAAGTTATTGTCGCAGTGATAGGGGTGGCGAATGGTAAATGCGAGACTTTGCGAGACCACGAGACTAGCGTTTTTCTTTGCGAGCCCGAGACATTTTGACTTTTTAGATTGCGAGACCGAGACTTCAAATTGTTTTGAGTGCGAGCGCGAGACGTTCAGTGTCTCTTAAAATTCGAGCGCCACATTTGGTTGAGAGCTATGAGAATGAGCTAGAATGAGCTTGTACAAAAGTCTTACAAACATTTTGCGGCAGCTTGAAGCATAGTTTATTAAAGTAATACTTGAGGAAAAACTCGACAGGTAGAAAGTTTCGAGCGTATATGGAACAATATCATATAAAATGTGTGGAAAAATCAAACAATTTAAAACGACGTGGACGTAAAGGGTTCCTATATAGTTGCGGTCATAATTTGCATCCTAGAGTAACGGTTTTGTGCACGCTTTCATATATATCTTTTTTCCTTCCGATATATATATTTTTGAATATCTTTAAATTAAAGAGGATAACATGTACGCTATCATTAAGCAATAAAAAAATATAGGTTACCATTTTCGTTTAAAGGAAAACGAGCATTTATTTAGCTATTGAGCTTAGCTTGAGCGAAATTTATTTCGTCGTGTACGTGCACGCGCCCCTTTGCGCGCGCTAATGACGTGAAAATCGTGCGCAGTAGGGATGCGCAATGTAATACTGAGGAATCACCTTAAAGGCTTTATTGCCGCTACCGTAAAGCCACATAGGGTAGTCTGTGTTGGTCTGTCTATGACTTTTTCAGGCTCATAGCTAGCTATGGCTGTTTGGTTGAAAGACGTTAAAACTCAGTCTCAGAACTCGCTGGATTGGATGAATTGGCGGACAACAGAGAACAATTAAAACTTATTAAAATTGTTCCAGATGACCATCGAAAAAATTACATGATGAGTGATGAAAATATTTTATTCAATTGTCCCTGTACGAGGCACCGTTAGGTGAGTAGTGGTAACGTGTTTGTTTTACTGGGAATCCTTGTGCTTTTGCATAGCTCCACAGGGGGCAACAGATAAGTTCTCCGTCTTTGTGGGTTTCATCATCAGTGAGCTATCGTGGGTTGTATGGGTTTCTTGATTGCCCTTTTAGCCTTTTAGCCAGCTTCTGAGTACTGGCTGGAACTGGATATTCGACTACAACACTACGTTATTATATCCTAGAACAAAATAACTGCTTTTTTTCTGGCGCCAAACGACGTTGCGGTAAGTTATCTAGCTTCTTCTGGGATTCAGACAATTTAGGAGAAGTTAGGATTGACTTTTTCTCGGAAATTGAAAGTTGCTTTAATGAAATTCAATATCAAGTAACGAGATAAGGTTATTAGAAAAATACAAACAAACGAATCGGGACTTCGAGATCCTTAGCCTTGCAAAAAATCGAGACTCCGAGACCCCCTCGTGTAAAAAACGAGTCTACGAGACGCACATAACCGCTAAAAAACGAGACTGCGGGACCCGTAAAATTCGACAAAAATTTTGCGACACCGAGAGTTTTTGAAAGACCATTCGCCACCCCTAGTGATATGAAAAGAAATACCCAGAAACACTGCTTTGCTTAAATTGGTTCGCTTCCGCGCATGAATTATCGGAGCGGCACATTTACATCGGAAATTTTTTCTCACACATCACCCTCAAAAAGAGTGTCGGCGATTTTCCAGATGTGGTTTGCTTTTTTTCTACACCCTCCTAAAGTTTGATATTCTGAGCGCGGGTGTTTCCTTCCACTAAAGAGGCCATACCTCTGAAACGGAAGCGAAATCAAACAAAGTCCGACACCCTTTTTCGAAGGAGGTAATAGGGAAACATACCTGCCGATTTTCAGCCAATTCCGTCGGAAGACGCTCGTAAACGAACTAAAAATGTTCATCCTTATATGCAGTTTTGTTTTATCGAGAAAAAGACGAAAAACCTTTTGCGAGAACGGTATGATTAGGTGTTAAAAATTCCCTCCACGCTGACAGATGTCGGCATGGATCCGTTTACCAAAACAATGGGTCATGACAACTTGAAATAAGCAGACGTCTGCGTTGGAGTGAAATCGTCCGAGAAGCGAAAAACTACTTACGTTTAAACAGGTTTATAATGGTAATTGAACTGAGTGGAGTGCAATTTGGTCTGAAATCATACGCGTGATTTCAAAATCGAACGAGCGCGCAGCGCGAGTTCGATTTGAAATCACAAGTATGATTTCAGGCCAAAATTGCACGACACGAAGTTCAATTACCACTTTATTAAATCCATTTTGAAATCGCACAATTTTATGGCCTTAAATTTTAGATTTTGATGCATTGTTCGAAGCCGAGCCGCGCAGGTTTGTTAGAAATAGCGGAACCGGAAATGCTTTGACATTCATTTAGTATGCAAAACGATGTCATGTGACGAAATCTCATTCAAGCATAACAAACAAACAAGTAGTTCTGAAGTGAGAACGAAAATAGTCTCTTTCATGCATCAAAGTTCGATTTTCTTCGCCTGAATCAATGATGGAAGACCTTCCTTTCTTTTGTGGTTGAGGCTGAGACTTCTCGTTGTCTTTAGAGAAGGAATTTGAGGGTGCAACCGGTGTAATTCTGCGATGGATAATTTTCTTTTGAGTTGTGAAACTCCCTCGACTGCACGATGCCCAGCTGTGGATAGTTTTCTCTTTTAAATACCGTTCAAAGGCACTCTGCATGATTTTACGGGATTCAGGCTCTTTAGTATCTCTGCTTCTTTTTGTGATCTCTGCCTACAACTTTATAGTTGGGACCCGTGTCAAGTTCGTGCGGCGCCGTTTGTTTCAAGATATATTTTTCAAGATGGCGTTCATTCACTGTTTTGTGGAGCGGGTCGAAAGACTACGTATGGTTATTCACAGCGATAGAGTTGAGCTCTTGTATTGCTTCGTTTGAAACTACCGCGAACCTGGAAACATGTACCTTCTTGAGATGGCTATGAATTTGTTGTTGTGTGGTTTTCGTTCGTTTATGTTTTGCTGAACTCGGTATCACACGAATCTTGAGCAGATGTTGAAGAAACAATGCCAAAATATTCGTCAAAATGGACACTGAATGTTGGAAACGTCTTGTAAAGAAGGTCTTCAGCCTGAAGGAGCTCGTAATCATTATTCAGAAACTGTAATTAATTAAATTTGTCAATTGTCTTGAAAAAGAAAAGACAACAATAACAAAGTTTTGCCCTGTAGTTGCAAAATTCGCAACATAGGGGCTTTTTGTCATTCATTTTCCTAAAATTTTACTGGTTACATCAAACTAACCTTGAAATCTGATTGGTTGTTTTGTTTTACTGTCCCATTCTCATTGGCTGAGAAAAAGGTGCGATTTAGAGCAAAAAATAGTGCGATTCGTGAATAAATCGCACTCCTGAGAGCCAATCAGATTGCAAGTATAACCAGTGATTTCAAAATGGATTTAATAAGTATTTAAACTGCCGTGATTATTTCGTCGGCGGCATTGGTATTATGTTGTTCGAGTTTAGACTTCTTCGTTCTCCAGACATTTTCTGAAACTATATATGCCTCGTGAAGCCAAAAAAGAGGAAATTTCGAGGTCTATATCGTCTAAATCTACATCTGTGCTTGACTTGATCTCTCGCTGTGGAAGTTTCGGAATCGCGTCCGTTCTCCAGCAATTTCGTGCGAATAGCACTTGTTGTATTTTGACCGTCAGCTTCATTGGCGGGACTTGCGTCCTCGAGTTCCTTCAACCATTCTTCTTAGTTTTAAACAATGCGACCCACAGTCGCTCAGATCTTGTTCAAAGCTGAAATTGCTGGTTCCACCAGATCTTCGCCTCTTTGGCTTCATCAGAGACGAAAATAGGCGGGAAGTTTTCTTGCGGGTTTTAGCCCTGACATAAAGAAAATTTGACAAGGACGAAAGCTTAACTTGCGATGAAACTGACCAGATCGAGAACGGTTCGCGCGCGCAAATAAAATATCCCACCGCAATTGTGACAACTAGCGGTGAATGTTAATTAGAGCTGTCAACGCGCCGTAAGAGATTTCATGAGATTCAAAAATTGTTTTTCTCTTAATCGTAAAAAGTAAAAAAGCTTTTTTCTCTCCATTCTTCTTGCAAATTATTTTTCTCAGTCTTCTCAATTTGAACAGCAAAAAAAAGATTTTTCGCATTTTTCTTAAAAATCCATCTACCATGATACCTTAACCGCGCACCCGGGAGCGGTTCATGGTTTTGCTTCGGTTTATTTTTATTTTTCTTTAACCGCGCGGCCTGGGGCCGAGGCGCGGCTCTTAACCTAGCCGTTGTTTGTTTTTTTTCCGTTTTGTCGGTGAGCTGAACCAAACTTCCGCTCGGCCAGACATTGAATCACGCAACCTTTGAGTTTTGTCGGTGACCAGACGCAGACCTCTGCTCTGCCAACTTTGAATAACGCAACTTGTACTGTTCACTTTCGCTATGTGACAAATAAGAGGGATCGTGCAATAAAGCTGTTAAAACACTAATACGCGTAAAACATTACGGATTATGTTTTTTTTTTTAATGTATGTAAAATATTTTTCTTTTTGGTTTAATCGAAGAGTTGAATTCACCGAGCAAAGAACGTGTCAGAACGTGCAAAGATCAGCGTAATTCTTGAATTATTTGACTCGTGTGACTACTGTGCTAACCCCTTACTCGTGGAGAAAACCAATTAAACTTAATCGTGACTTTTAAAACCCCAGCGCTCGTAAAAAAACCCTTTTTTTCACTACAGACTCATCTTGGAACATATGTATATTTGTATTCATTTGAAAGGTCGCTGAAATGACCTTTTTCGAGTATTTTTCATTTTGCATCGGAGTAAACAAAAATGTCTGATTACAAAATCATGCTGAACCCACGCGTTGCAACTGAAATCTTTCTAAAAAAATGACTTCGAAGCGATATATCACTTTCGCGTTAATAGCTACCACACATATCGGCAAAAGTAAAAATTTTTCCTTAACATTCCAGCTTCATCATTTTAAAATTTCAGCGAAATCGAAAAAAAACCAGAAGAACGAAACAGAAAAGAGAACTGAAAGCATTAAAGGCCGATAATTATTCCATTCGGCACGAAAAATAAAATTAACCTTGCTTCTGGATAATTTCAGCCTTAGAAGCCAGCAAATGGTCCCAAATTACTCTCTGTATCCTTACAACCGTCCTGAC
>JAHPZR010003851.1:42500-53265 GCA_019787425.1 Platygyra sinensis
TTAAAGGAACCGTAACGTTTTCGAGTTAACCTCTGGTATTAAACTATTTACAGTTAATTTTTAAAAAAAAGGAGCAACAAAGAAGAAAGACCTGTACAGCGCCGCAAATGATCGCCGACCGCAAAATGCCTTAAAATGCCAGTATAATGTCTATTGACCTTTTTCTCAATGCAAATCCTTTGTAGCATAACACCTTCATATGCTGAAAGGCGAGAGTCACGTTTCGCGTAACGAAACTCGGTTGTTATGTAAGAGTAGATGACGGCGGTAACTATGTCACGTTTCACGAGCTGATTATAAGTTGTTGTAACCGTGATTTTTAAAGTGCGGTTCTTGCTTTTCTTTTTAGTTTTGTCGGTGACTAGACCCAACCTCCGCGAATGATGTCATTATCAGCCAATTACAGGCCATTTCTCAGCTCTTTACGTCATATCCCCCCTCAGGAGAGTTTTGTCAAGTTAGTGAATTAACTATTCAGCCAAAAAAATGGCCGCCGCTGGAGAAATGTTTATTTGGTCAAGCTTGGGTTAAAATCCCTCGGAGATGGACGTCAGGACATTTGCAAGGATAAAGAATCTAATTTGGGACAAGTTGCTGGCTACTAAGGCTCAAATTATCCAGAGTTAAGCTGTAATTTCGTTTTGCATGCAAAACAGGAGATGATTTGTTTTTATTAGCACATTTCTGTCATCAGTTTTATTGATACATTTTCGATATTTTAACTAAAATCAATACTTCTTGGTTTTACATACTTTTGTTGGGCCAAACGTGCTTCCCTTGAGCGCTAGGGTATCAATAAAACATTTTGAAACAAGCATAGACGTAATATAAAACTCCATAAGACAAAGTTTCGTAATAGGCTACTTTCGACATATTAATTTCAGCTGTATAGTGACGCCTAGAGGATACAAACAAAAGAAATGAATAAACATGTATTCAATTCCCTTGGATCCTCCAAGCTTCACTGCCCAGATGAATTTTAATATATCGAAAACAGGAATTAGATGATGTCTGACACATTCTTATACAGTTTCATTTCCACTGCTAGCACCACGCTCATAGAACACATCAGCTACAATAGAATTCTGAATTTATTTCACTTTAGTCACGCTCCGTCTCCGTTTGCCCACATAACTAAAACCCAGAAGGAACCCATATCAAAGAACTACGCAAGTGCTTAATAATGGTTGGCAGCACCGCTTTCGCAGAATTTTGTGGCCATATCATTTTCAGCTTCACGCGAAGTGTGGCCGAACACTACAACTTTGATGAAGCGGAGAATACCTCAGATCTGTTTGGCTACAATCCTCTTGATGACAAAGGGACTGAGTGGTATTGCCTGCCTGTGGATGAAGTTATTTTCCAAGAATACAGCAACAAAGAAGCAACATCACTCGATTATCTCGTGTCTAGCAATATTGGAGCCAGGTTCATAGACGCAAGCTCGACAGAGGACAATGAACCAACACAGGAACCACCAGAAGATAGAGCAATGGCTTAGAAGCGGCTTAGACCACCAATGTGGCGCACAGTTTGGAATTCATTGCTCTTTGGATTTCTTATGTCCGTTTTGAGTGCCGCCGTCGTTGGAATTGTCTCTATTCTCCTCTACTATCTCCGCTATCAGACAAGGCTAAGCTGTGAAGATATACCCAAGGAATCGATCCCAAAAAAGCTTCAATGGATTAGCACCATTACAGAAACTGTCTCTGTCTTTGTGCTGTACTGCTATCTTTTCTTCAACACATTGTTCTTTTTTCGGCCATTTCAAATATGGGGTGTAAAACTTAAAACGTTTCTGCTATGCTTACCTTTCTTCTGTTTGGATGTAGCTTATCGAATTGCCGCTCAAGCTCTTGGAATCTCTCATTCCAAGTTGTCAACTACACAAACCCTTCCCTTAAACTTTTTGTTTTTGTCATCTGCCTGCTTACAGTCGTACAACTTTTCCAAGCATTTTGTTAACGGTCCCAGTAAAAAACGTTTAAAGCTGTTCTTACTTTTTGCAATCCTGTGTATGTTAACATTTGTGCTTTCTCTTTTCATACCCTTTGGCATTTACCCATTTTACAACAAACAAGAAAAAACTGGCAGATTATTAATCGCGCTATTTTCACCACTCATTGTAGTGGTTCTCAAGGGCATCTCTCGTATTTGTGTCCAGCGGTTATGGAAGATAAGCCATCCGGGAACTTCATTCGTACTATTGGCTCCGCTGTATTATGGGTCAGCGGTGTTGTTAAGGCTTTTACAAGTGGATCTAAGCAGTCTGGAATCCGTTGCACTGATTGGCGTAATCCACGGTGTCGCTGAAGTCGTTGAACGCAGCACAATAGCTTTGATTGATCACATTTATAATCAGGTGTGGGAAAGAAGGCTCGTAGCTTGGGGAGGTTTTCGTACTCCTCGTCGTGAGCGGCTTGCAGCAGATATCGCCATTATGAGCGTGGTGTACGAAGCAAGTGCTATCATCTCTGCAAACGGCTTCTTGTACTTGTACCAATATTATTACACGCGGAACAATTCTCCCCTGGAGCTGCTGCAGTCTTTTGCGATCAGCCCCTTTGTTCCTATAGCTATTGAGTGGTTTTTCACAAGCGTGTCGCTCGCTATTGAAACCCGTTACCTGAATGTCCCTGTAATAGCTGTATGGCGCAAAAGATGGAGGAGGCATATCCTGGTAGCGATAGTAAACTCAGTGGTCATCACTCTTTGGGCGAGCACAACTCTTCTGATTGCTGTAAAAGGACGTTTTAGCGTGACTAAAGTGTATTGTCAGATGCCATTCAGTTAACTATTTTTGAGTTACGGACGGTTACCGCTAGAATGATAGTGAAACACACTTAAAAGGAATTTTCTTTTGTATTCGTTACTTTACCCACGAGAAGAAATCTTGGGCGAGTCTCATCTCGCAGCGCTTGTGTGATGGTTTTTGGGAACAGTAAGAGTCACCACAGTCCCATAAATGCCACAAGTTTATTTTCGTTTTTAAGGTCAGTGTACGAGTTCAAGTGAATGAATAACACAATGGTTGTCAAATGAAGCGTTCTTTAGGTTTGCTTGGTCGTGATCGATGGTTAATGAACATAGTTCCGCCTGTAGAATGAAATCAGTGTGTGCAAGTCGCATACTTCAGATTCCTATTACATTTATTCAAATGATAAATTTTAACGAGGAATGAGTGAGATCGTGCTTTAGCGAGTGAACCATCTCAGAATCACGCTATGAAAGCCCTTGAGCATCTGTGTTGAGCTGCATCTCACTCAGATATTGTTTTCTAACCGCGCGGCCCAGGCTGAGCGCGGTTCCGAAAATTAGAAATGCTTTCTGTCGCCTATTTCTGTTGGAACTTGGAAGAAAAAATTAAACTGAAACTGGTTAGTTTTAAGCTTCTTTAGCCACAATCTTATGACGAACTTGTTGTAAACAGTTTGTGAAATGTGTAGAGGAATGATATAATTAGATTTTGAATGTGATAATTTGGGTTCTACAGTAAACGGTTATTTAAACCTCGATGTTTTTACATACTCTATTTTTCTTTCTTAAGTCATTTTTGGTCTTCTAGTTGACAAATTATAGGAGTTTGAGCACACCACAGAGTGGCTTTCGTTTAAGAAATGTAACTGTAAGAAGTGTAACTATAATGTATTGTATTTTCCTTTTTCTTTTCTAGCAATCGTTAAAAAATGAAAATTTAATATAGTCGGGAGCAATAATCGGAGACGTAGACTGTAAACAAGTGCTGATATCTAGTATTGGGGTTGTTCCATTGATATCGGACAATTTTTCTACTTTTAGAACAAATTGCGCCACCCTGACGACAACATCCACGCGAGTACTCGAGAACCAACGTGTTTGGATCAGCGCTGATATATGACGTTAAGGTTGTGCAATTTGTTCTAAAGATAGAAACATCTTCCCATATCATAGGTGCGCGCAGATCCCAAGACTTACGTTCTCCGTCCCCGATTATTGCGCTTGATAAAGTTTAATGTTATGTACTGTAACTTAGTGCATCGTAATGTTGTGGTGTTATGTAATTAATTTTACAAAAATCATTATATGACTGAGAAAATTACTTAAATGCAACTGGCTTTTGTTTTTTACTGCACTACAATTAAGACAGGCACGACTGTACTTTTTTCAATTACAATAAATGAGTAATCAATGTTAGTATACACCACACAAGTGAACAGTACTTGTTGCGCACGCTGATTCGCTAGCTCGGAGGTGATTAGCCAAGTACTATTCACCTCAAACCAGCCGAAGAAAAAAAAAGGCGTTTGTTCGTATATTGTCACAAATAAAGTTACTCTTTGGGCCGCTAGTTTTTCAGCTTGTGTTGTATATACTAAAAATATTCACCTCAGTGTCGGTGGAAGTGATGGATATTTACCTCCACTTCGGTGAATAATTGTTAATTATTGTAAGTAACGCTGTTGTAAGTGATGTTAGTATTGTAAATACTTTTGTTCGAAGTTTGATCAAAACTAAGACACAAACAGCAGTGAGACACATATTGAATTTGCACATTTTGATTATAACTTGACGTTTTGCATGTATTCTATATACATTTTCAAAAGTAACCGTTGAAATTTAAAACAACTATTCATATCTAACAAAGGTGAGGGGACTGGAACCTAGATTAAGCAAATACTTAACAGTAAACTATAAAACTAGAAGAGATTAATAAAGCATCAGCTTTTCACTTCCGACGTCGACGTTGATTGCTGGCTCAAGTTCTTGAATGAATAAGGTTCACTTTTGAAGATGTATGTTGTAGCATACGAAACGTCAAGTAAACCAGAAAATTTTTATTAAACCATGCGTTGTCTATGGATAGTGTTTGTAACCGCCGTTTGTTTTCTTTTCCTTGTAAAAAGAAGGAACCTGAGCCCGTGATATGGTCACGTAATACTGGTCATGTGATACAGGTGAGACTTGGTCGACCAATTTGCTGGAGTATTTCCACCATGTTGCACAACGTCATTGTGAGATTATTTACGTGACGTCGTCGTCGTATTTGGAGTCGCAGGGCGCATGCAATCCATGCTGCTGGCCATGTTGACCACGAAAAAAAAATTGCAGACATCTGGTTCTGTTCCTATAGTTACGCTTGGTGGAGCTTAGGGCCGCCGGGGCTCCGCTATTAAACTCTGAACTAGGCTGGGTGACAAAGAAAAGAGCAGGGAATGATCTAACATAAAAAGACACAGAAAACGATCATGGTCTGCTGAATCCTATAAGAGACAAAAGCAAAGCAAAACAAAACAAAGAGAGGCGAAGCGAAGCAAAGCAGCACCGCACTGCACTCCACAGCACCGCCACCGCAAAGCAACGCAATGCGACATAAGAACCAAGTTAACCAATATATGAACAAAGTGAACCAGCACATGAACAAAGTGAACCAGCATATCAACCAAGTGAATCAGCATATGAGAGCTAGGTGAACCAGCCTTTTAACGGAGAGTCGAGTTTCTGTCGCTCAAACAGAAGAAGGAAGTTGGCTGTTGGAATGTAAACACCGGCAAGCTGGCTCAAGTTATAAGGAGGATGTAAATGAAGATACATAGTGAACAAGTGTCGTGAAGTGATGTCTGAACTCGCTCTGGATTTCTATGCGTGATAGTTCACCACTAAATTTTCCTTTGTTGTCATTGGTCAAAACTGACGGGCACTATCTGTCATTAGTATAAATCTACTAGCGTTCTATTACGAATTACGTCCTCTGATTGGCAACGCTACTCACGTTCTATTTAACAATAAGATTGTGAGCTCGAGATTTCTATCGCGTGATAGTTGACGAGGGCGCAGCCCGAGTCAACTATCGCGCGATAGAAATCGAGAGCGAATAATCTAATTGTTTTAGTATAAATCTACTGGTCGTTCAAAACTTAATCTAAATCCTCTTCTCCACACTTCGAAAACGCCAAGAAAAGGCCGTCATTTTGTTAACAAGCGCACGCTGTTACGCTACTCACTATCTATCACAGAATAGAACTTGAGTAGCGTAGCCAATCAGAGGACGTCATTCGTGATAGAACGCTAGTAGATTTATACTAATTAAACAATAGAGTGTTTCTGTCGAGGAACTATCGGCTGATAGTTGCCCCGCGGAAAATTTGATGTTCTTAACACAAATATTTGCCCGAGAAGCGAAGCTGCGAGGGCAAATATGCTAGTTTTAAGAACATCAAATTTCCAAGGGGCAACTATCAGACCGATAGTTCCGAGACATAAACACTCTATTGTCTTTATTGTTCACCATTAATTTTCTTCCGCACGCTAGTTCAAAAATCAATTAGACTTCAATTGAATCATTTTCAAGATTTCGAGACGAAAGCCGTGAAAACCAAATATAAAATTTGAGAAAGAAAACAGACAAAAATCTTAATACAATTTTAGTTATTTATTTTCTACGAAACCCGCTTGTTTACAGCAAAATTTTAACGGACGACTACTATCCATCCGGGTATTTTCGGCGGACGGGCACTATGGGCTGATAGTGGCCCTCCGCGGATGAACACTATCGCGTCACGTGGTCAATTTAAGCCAATAAGAATCGGAGAAAACTTAGATAGTGAGTAGCGTAGCAGTGTGCCCTTGTTAACAAAAAAACGGCACTTCTTGGCGTTCTAGAGGTGTCTCTAAAGGGGATGCAGATAAAATTTTGAACGACTAGTAGATTTATACTAAAACAATTAGATTATTAATTCGCTCTCGATTTCTCTGCGTGATAGAAATCTCGAGCTCATAATCTAATTGTTTAATAGAATGCCCTAGGGCGACTATCAGACGTTATTATTCAACAAATTGTAACACTATCCAAATATGGTCATGATGCTCTCGATATCTGTCATCCGTAGGTGACGGATATCCGGCGATATACGTAGCTTCGTACGTGGGAAGAAAAAGTGAAGTGAAAAAATGTTGACAGAAAGGTTTAAAAGTGTTACGAGCTTGGAAATCAATTTTGTTATCAATTTGTTGAATAATAAAACAATTATCCTGCTCAATCTTGCGGAATATCGTCTGATTTTAGCCGACTCGGCCTACGGCCTCGTCGGCTAAGTATCAGACGATATTCCGCGCGATTTCGCAGGATAATTGTTAAATAGTGCCCGCTCAGCGGAAGTGGCTCATCAAAGGCAGCTTTCTCCTACAGTCTTTTTAGATAAGATGTAAAGAATTTATCGTCCCATGTCGATTTTAATTAGAAGAGAGCAAGAGAAGTATTTTTTAGGCTCAAAACTGCGGTAAACTTAACGGTACAGTAAAACGTCAAGCGGGTGCAGAGGTTTCACTGAAGATTCGAGGTTTCCTCTTTAGAAGGTTTCTTCTTTAAAAGTCAACAGTTGACATATAAAATTGTTTTACGTGTATAGATGTAAGATCATCTGAAGAGGGTACAACGGAAAATACGAAACACCTAATAAGCGCTCCCTAGGGGTTGGAAATTTTGATAAATAAATTCTTGTCGTTTTCAGTTTTGAGGCATGCCGCTACGAGAAAATTTAGAATGTTTATGTCTCGGTCTGATAGTTGCCCCTTGGAAATTTGATGTTCTTAAAACTAGCATATAGCTTCGCTTCCCGGGCAAATATTTGTTTCAAGAACATCAAATTTCCGCGGGGCAACTATCAGCCGATAGTTCCTCGACAGAAACACTCTATTGTTTAATTAGTATAAATTTACCGTAGTCTATTGTGAATCCGTGAATTTGATTGGCTATATTACCGTCGACTATCTGCTGGTAGTCAACAGTTACGCATCAGTGCACATCTCGCATCACGTTTGAACCTGATGTAACATAATAAAACAGTTCTTTTCTACGCGTTACTTGAAACACGTTCTAAAAACAAACGGGATATTCTAAAACGTAATTTCTGGAACAAATAAAGTAAAACGGCCTAATTTTTTCCAGACGAAATTAGCAAATCTGGCATTAAATGCCCTTTATGGCTATTATTTTGCCAGAGTGGTAAAAGTTTTGGCACAATTTCACATAAACTGCTTAAATTTTGCCACGGGTAACGAAAATGAGACCTGGTAAGAAATGCGTAAATAACCGAAATCCTTACCAGGACAGGAGCTTTAAAGACAGCTATGATAAAAATGTCAAGATAGGTCAACATTTTTGCCAAGATCTAGTTGCAAGAATCAGCTTTAAAAAGGCGTTTTTTTGCAAGGAAGGCATCAAATATGGTAAAAAGTAAGCCTAAACGTCCATTTTTGGTCAAAAGCATGTATGAGGCCGCTTTCTCTTGGCATGAAACAACGCGAATTTTGTTGATTTTGCCAATTTTAAAAACAACTGGCAAATTTATCAGTAATTCAGGTAACCTCTGCCAATTTTTTCTTTTACGAAACGTATGGCAAGGTACATGAAAATTTCCCTGTACCTTGCATCAACGGATTGGGTAGGGTACATGGAAATTTCCATGTACCTTGCAAGGAAACACATAACAAGGTACGTGGAAATTTCCATGTACCTGTGCAACGAAACATATGGCAAGGTACATGGAAATTTCCATGTACCTTGCGATCAAACACATGGCAAGGTACATGAAAATTTCCATGTACCTTGCAATGAAACATATGGTAAGGTACATGGAAATTTCCATGTACCTTTGCAACTAGACATATGACAAGGTACATGGAAATTTCCATGTACCTTGCAATAACGGATTGGGTAAGGTACATGGAAATTTCCATGTACCTTGCAACGAAACACATAACAAGGTACGTGGAAATTTCCATGTACCTGTGCAACGAAACATATGGCAAGGTACATGGAAATTTCCATGTACCTTGCGATCAAACACATGGCAAGGTACATGAAAATTTCCATGTACCTTGCTATGAAACATATGGTAAGGTACATGGAAATTTCCATGTACCTTTGCAACGAGACATATGACAAGGTACATGGAAATTTCCATGTACCTTGCAACGAAACATGTGGCAAGGTACACGGAAATTTCCATGTACCTTGTGATGAACCATAATTTCCATGTACCTTGTGATGAACCATATTGGAACGTACATGGAAATTTCCATGTACCTTGCGATGAAACATATGGCAAGGTACATGGAAATTTCCATGTACCTTGCAACGAAACTCGTGACAAGATACACGGAAATTTCCATGTACCTCAGTTATGGCTACACTAACAAAACGTACATGGAAAGGTTTGTGTACGTTACACATAAACAAGCCTTTCCCTACCTGATGATCCATTGCTCAACTAAATCTTGGGAAATATAAAATCGAAATACAACTTGAGAACTGCAGAAGAATTAAATAGTTTTAATCAACTAACTTAAAGATACATCAGTATGAAACAAGAGTACACTCTTCTCTCTTTGAACGAGCCAGGAACCTGGAAATTAAAGAAACAAAATACATCAACACTGACTGTTATACACAAACTTACTCTAGTCTTCTAGATCTTGAGCATTTTTTGGTTAATCTAATGATCTATTCACAAGCGAAATATTCCCCGCAAGTTGCCAAACTGGGGTAAAGCCTTCTCCTTTGATACGTTACTTCTGTAGGAAAAAGTTCAAATTCGCTGACAAAAAAAAATCCAACTGAAAGATGTCACTTCCAGTGTGCCACTTCTTTTGAACGAACTTTGACAATACCTCACTGAGAAGCAGAATGGTCACCTTCGGAGCCGTTTTAGGGCTGGCAATAAGACTAGAAGCACTAATAGAGTATTATGGTATTTTTTAATTGATCTAGAGCGCAGTGATTGCTTAAAATAAAGCGAGTCTTGCTCTTAAAATGGCCAATACACGTAGCAGAAAGATTAATTTATATATTTCACTTTTCGACACTACCGTTGACACTCTTTTAGGCGACCGCACCGCCGCCACAAATGACGTTACGTCAAACAGCAAAAATGAAACTTTTGCCGTCTGTCTTCAGCTGTCTGTTCAGAAGATTAAAAATAGTTATATTTGCGGTGAATAGAAGACATTTTTTTTCTATATTTTTGTGATTTAATTAGGGATTACAAGAAAAGAATAAAAAATGAGAGGTAATTTATAGCGTTAGCCGTCTGCCGTCTGCCGTCTGCGGCAAACGTCATAATGAGTAGTGAGTTTAAGCATGGCGTTTACGGCAGACGGCAAACGGCAAAGATGACCTCTGAGTTTGTGTTCTTTTCTTCTAATCCTTAATTAAATCACAAAAAAAGAGAAAAATGTCTCCTACTATTCACCACAAATACAAATATTTTTACTCTACCGTTCAAAGAGCTAAAGACAGAAGGCAAAAGTTTGCCATCTGGCGTAACGTCAAGCTTAATCTCTCTAGTACATTTGACGTTTACGTGACGGCAAACGGCAAAAATTTCCCCTTTGATTTTTTAGATTTTGTGTTGTTTTCTTTAAATATATCACACAAAAAACGACTCCTGATATTCACCTCTAGTACCATCACTTTAGAGCACAAACAGCCAAGACAGACGGCAGGACCTTTGCCGTTTGCCCCGCAAACGCCATGCTTTATCTCCGCACTGATAATGTCAATATATAAGTTTCAGAAGATCGGGCGCGATTCATTCCACTTACTTGTACACGTCCGATGTTTTGTCGCCTAAACTTGGCAGTACCTCTGCATAGGACCCATCGTAACAATTTATCAACCATGTTTTCGAACCGGAGCAGACCTTCTTCCCAGCTACAGCTCTAGCCGTCATTTGCCCTTTTGGCGGATAGCATGCTGCTTACGCGATTCCGTTAAAACCGCGGTAAC
>JAHPZR010003852.1:10000-12727 GCA_019787425.1 Platygyra sinensis
ATCGTTATAACCGTATTGTTATGTACGAGGTGGCCTCAACTATAAGCCTGGTGGTTCCTACAGGTCACCTCGCCATACATTGAATACTTATAATTAATTTACCATATTGGTAGTCAATTGAAGGGATAGACGAGAAGGCCCTTTTTCCTTCTGTGACATTTCGTGACCTTTTATAGAAAGTAACAATGATTGAGACTACGTAAGCACAGCACACTATATAAACAACTCGCTAGAATATACAACTCGCTAGTTCAATGCCATTTTGATTACTGCAGCCTAGTCTAGGGTAATTGTGGCAAAACATCATCTAGCAAGCTACAAAAACTGCAGAACCGTGCTGCACGAGTGATAACTTCATCGAGCTATGACGTTGATGTCGATTCCTTGTTTCACAACTCAACTGGAAAGAATTTCATTCTCAACGTCAATTCAGAAAGCTTTAGGTTTTCAAGCCTTTAAACGGTCTGGTTCCCGAACATCTCACGTCTAAATTTGTAACGCGAAATGTATCAAGCTATGCTCTGAGGGATTCGGCAAATAAACTTGTTGTTCCCTTTCCGAGAACAAACTACATGAAAAATAAGTTTAGTTACAGCGGCGCAACTCTTTGGAACAGCTTAAGGACGTTCGCGCCCAAAAACTTCCCACCTACAGATTTTTTTTAAACTTTGACTGCAGGTAGAAAATGATAAGATAAGATGAAAACGTAAAAACGTAAAAAAAATCGGGGGTCACCGAATTCGTTTTGAAGATAAGGCGCATCACAGATCATAGCATTTCTAGGATTTCCAGCCACTGAGACGATTCTGGCCGGATTCATTACTATCGGCATATATTTAAGTTGAAGAATCATATCTAAGTTATGTGTGTTTAACACAGCATATATAGGCCTATTTGATAGATCTTTGCTACATATGCCATTAAATCAACTAGAATTAGCCTTAAAAAAATACAACTTCTAAGTTACGCACACCTGTATCTATGTACCAATTCGACCCTACTTGAATAGTATATGAGAAATAATTAAAACTTCCCACGTACAGATTTTTTTTGTTTTTTAATATAATGGAAAGAATCAGAAAAGGAAGTGATCTGCCGAAAAAAAAAGTGGGGTCACCGAGCATCCAACAAAAATATTCGCACCCAAAGTTAACGCAAAGGTCATCAGCCCTATATTTTGTTGAGTTTTCAAATTCGTGCGCGCGCTTGAAAATGACGTGGCACGCGCGTGACCAATGAATAGCGTGCGCACTAGAGATGCGCAGTAGCAATGGGCGCGAACGTGTAATATTAGAGAGTCTAGTTCCTTAAATCAATTTAAACGCTTTCTCTATGAAAATTTTTAAATACACGGCATTCATGGAAATCAGGTCTGTAGGTAGCTTATTGTTGTAAATTAATGTAATAATAGGATTAGTATTTTTTAGGTTATAGGATTTTTATACATTCTTCGGAAATTGTTGTACCTGATGAATTTTACCGTGGATAAACAAAGTTAAAGTTAAAGTTATATGGTGAAACAAAACGTCTCCGGTTTGCTTGCGTTTAGTGCCATCCGGTCAAGTTACTTGCAGTTAGCATTCATTTTGTGGTTTGGGTGACCCTGTGTTACATAAACATAGACTTGTAGTATTTAAAGTTAAAAAAAAATCGAAATTTGCAGCTGCCAATTCGAAGGTGTGGCGGATCAGTGAGTGCTTCCTGAGTCGTATTTCCCGGGTTCGACTCCCGTGTCCGTGTGGTAAAATCTGTTTCTTCTTCTTTCTTAGAATTTAAGAAATAGTAAGTGTCTCCTTTCTTCGTCTTTATTTGAGTTTGGTGCATGAAATGTCACAGAGGGAAGAAGGGTCTTCTGGTCTAACCCTTCCCGTGACTACCTAATATATTATAGGTAAAGAGGCAATTGTTCCGCAGCGACGACCTCGGTAGTTAGCGGCCCACTAATCATGTAGCATCCGTGCCCCAACTCAAGTGTTTTTGTTGTAACTTTAAACGCTAACCTCAGGCTCTTCTTATGATTGTATATAGGTTACATTTGAAGGGGTACGGGGAGAGGATTACGAGGGCGACATCGCAATCGACGATTTTGTGTTGGAACAAAGGCCTTGTACTACAAGTAAGGACATAAAAGTGTTCAAATGTAAAGTTCATATAGCATTTGGATTGTACACTAACCAAGTGATAGGAAGAACTGCTAAGAAAACTCTAAACTCGAGATTAGAAAAAAAAAAAAAGAATGACGTTCTGTTATACATTTAACACAACAACGTGTTCTTGTTTCTTTAAATGTGTTTAAACCGCGTCCTCGTGATAGTCAATTTTGGAGGGTTTACTGACCACCAAGACGTTTTATCCGATCACAGGCCTACCCTATTAGGATTTCACTAAAGCTAAATGCTCATGCGCTTTGCTTCTTTCTTTAATGTTTCATCGAAACTCATTGGTCAATGACCTGAAAATAAAGCGTAAATAAACAAGAAGAAAGACTTTTCTGAAATCAAGTCCAGATTGCTGCTAATTTAATGCGATATACAAGGAACTCTTATGTATACCACTGCTGATACGCTTATGTTTGAAACATGATCAAGTGCGAAGAACTAAGCACATAATTGAAACTTACACGTAGTATTGCTATATAATGCATTCGCGAGGTAAACGATGCGTTTTAATTGCCCTTTCAAGCAAAAAATTTACCTATTACGGTGTGGGTAAATTACATACCTACCG
>JAHPZR010003854.1:0-10000 GCA_019787425.1 Platygyra sinensis
ACTCGCAACAACAAACAACCCGACCTAGTGTCACGAAACATAAATAGTGTTTTTCATATCACGTGTTCGCATGAAAGTGAGGCGATTTCCGACAAACCACTTGGAGTAGTGAATACTTGAACAACTAGTAGTAACCACAGGTTAGAAAGTGCGGGACAGAAAATTGGCGTTACTTTCGGGAGGAGGATTCTCACTAGTTAGCTAAGTAAATATTCGAGGGATGGAAGAAGGGCGGCCGGTCCGCGGAGGAATGTTTATTTGATACAAAATTGAGGCCAAAATCTTTCAGAGCATACCAAGACAGGACATTGAAAGGATAGAGGAGATGTAATTTTGTTGGGGACCATATTGCTGGCTTTTTAAGAGTGACATTATCCAGAAGCAAGCATTGATTTTCGGCTTCCGTTTCGAACACCGAATGATTCACGCGTTGGTTTCATATATGCGTTCTGTTCTGTTTTTTCTTTCGTTCTCTTTTTCTACCCCCCGAGGTCATTTTTTCGTCTTAATCACGTAAGGAAAGCTTGGAATTAATGTTCTCATTTAAGGTTTAGCTCTGAGGCAATAATTCTGTGATTTTTTTTACCCAAACGTCGGCTTGTGTTGTTGTGGGCGACCGTGGCTACTTCGTTGAGTCAAGCAATGACGCGATCGAGGTGAAAAAAATTGTAATTGTTACACTCTGGTTTTCTTCCATTTCGCTGAAATCTTAACATGATATGGCTGGATTGTTAAGAAATAGACAGTACTTTTGCCGATGTGTGATAGCTATTAACCCTAAAGTGTTCATCCCTTCGCAGTCAGGGTTTGTGAAGAGATTTTTTTGTTCGGCCCGTTCTGCGTAATCAGAGATTTTATAAAAGGTCATTTCATTGACGATTCAAACGAATAAAATTTACATATGTTTCAAGCTCAAGTTCTAGTGAACAAAACACTATTTTTCACGAGCGCTGGGTTTTAATATTTTTCCGGCGAAGGTTTGAGCCGGAGTAACAGAACCTTGGATCAACGCACTTTGATCTTACATGTGACAGAGGTCTGCATCCGGTATCCAATGTGACAAACTGTTGTGATTGACACATTTTTCGCATTCTGATCGTTCTTAGTGGTGGAACAAAATTTCAACTTCCGGTTTCAGTGTCCCTGTTATAAACGTGGCGCGCACGCGTAATACGGAATCCGCTGGTCACTGTCAAGATTAGGGTTGCGGGCCTCTCTTGGGCCGCAATTATTCTTTGAAATCGAGGTAAATATTCTGCCACTATTCACCGGATTGAGAAGAATAATTGTTTTAGTATATACACAGGAAGTGATCTCAACAACATTTCAGAAGGAAACCATTAAAATCGATTTAAATTGGTCCTCTCAATTCATGCTCGGAAAACGTGCAAGCTGTAACAAAGTAAGCGCGAATTCGCGAAACTATTTACAGAATCTTTGAACATGGAAAATCTACAGTTAATCTTCGAAAAAACCTCGTGACAGTCTAGAATAATGGTCCTTAAACACCGTTCAAATCAGTGTGAATCAAAAGTATGCTTTATTCAAAAGTATCCGCTATTTTTGTTTGGCTTACGCATTATTCACTCGGTAGGGGGTGAACAATGCTCATTAGCCAGAGATAGCGAACCAATCAGATTGCTTAAAACACCAAGATCACTGAGTGTGTATATACTAATTTGTAATATTTCGGGCGAGTACTCTTTTTTGCAGGAAGCACTTGAAAAGTGAAGGAGTCATTCAGTAATCACTTGAACGAGATGCTGAATTCAAAGTGTGTGGGGCTACAGCGATCCTCTAGGACAGGACTGAAGCAGCAGAATTTACTAGAGCCTTGTTGACCGATCGCGTTGGCAAACAAGAGCTAACACTTGAAACCTCCATTTATGTGGGGATTGATTCTGAGATAAATAATTAACACTATTTGATGAAGCTTAACTAGCTGCGCCGCGGGTTTTCTCTTGTAGACAATCAGAGTTTGAAGTCTTTGAAAATGCCGTAATATTTACTTTTCTGAAAGTAAAACATCGAGTCGCAACATAAGAAATTCAAACATACACTTTCCGCATTTCAAGAACATTTTAAAATGTAATAAATTGTACACTTCCTGTTCAAATTGAAAAGTGAAATGACTCAAGTGGCGGCGAAACAATATCCGAGGCTTATTGTGATTTGTAGAATAACATTATTTTTCCAGACAATTTAAGCAAATCGCTTGGAAAAATAATGTAATTGCAGAAAACAACACCATGTAGATATTGTTTTGGCTTCCTATAATGGTGCTACTGTTTGAGACAAAATACCAAAAATGTAAGCTTTGTTGTAAGAACTGAACGACACTACAATGGCTTTGCCGCGCTATAGACATCTTTTCGAGTACCTTCCACCAGTTTCTTCAGAACTTCAACGTAAATAAATTCTGTAGTCTTCAGAGAGCAGCATTGTTATCTGTATAGTTGAGTAAAATTGACTTTCACGGAAGCATCCGAATCCAGAATTACAGTTCAGTTTCCAGTTTTTTCCGCAGGTGTTAAACAATTTTTCGTCATCTCTATTTCATCTGGAAAATGCACTTCTATTCTAAGCCTCAGTAAGTGTCGCGAAAAATTGGAATGAAATTTTAACGCTTGGTAAAAATTTAAGACAGGAAGGGATTGACGCGAGCATAGACTTAAGTTGGTTGTAGCAACCTGCAGAAGAGGCAGTTTACTGAGTAAGACAGTGGGATGGTTTAAGTGTTTGTGAAAACCGGTTATAGACAAGAATTAGATTCCTGTAGTGAAGCTTATCATTTACCCACCAAAAGTGAGTGCTTTTTACTCAAACCATATTATCAGCTCAACAAGTGAAAGTCCCCGCCTAAATATGCCACAAGCTTCGACTAAGGTAAAGGTTGGTTGGTTTCTTCAACTTTTTTTCGCACAGCACAATCTCGTTCCTCAGGCGCTCGCCAGTTTTTTTCTCTCCACAAACACACCTTACCTAGAGGCAGCGTGTCCACTTCCAGTCGATTTCCCGGCGCCGGTCCTCACAGTCATCAGAACCCAAAACTCAGCAAGCGGGTGATAAAGCCCTTGGTCGTTTCCAGTTTCCCCTCATTCCCGCGTCGTCGCTCTGCCCAAACCACGCGCTCTCAAGTTATTACTGAGGAATGGTCCCCCGCCTACTCTGAACGCTTGTTCCTTCTCTTCACCTTCGCTTCTACCTCGAACCAACTCACACTGCATTAACGGCGAAGTCCCTCAACGACGGTATCAAGCATTTAGCGTCCTCTGATTCTCTTTGGATCCAAAGGATGTCTCTGGTCATAGGTCTTTCGTCGAAGGCGGCGCTACATTCGACATTTCAGTTGCGGTATCCCAGCAGAGCTTATGAAGGCTGTCAAGGAGACTGGCGATCTTGAGCTTTACATAATGTTGGTATTTAAAATCACCTGCCTTTACCAGGAACAGAACTCGTGCTCACACCAGATCATAGCTCGACAGCACATTGCAAAACCTTGTAGTTGTAAGTTTGTTATTTGCAATATTTTATCACTTATTTTCCTTGCCCATTCCCCTCTCGCACACTCCTTTTCTCTTCCTTTTGACTCTGTTCGGGCCTCTTTCCTCTCTGCTTGGGGATCCACTCGGGCCCCTTTGGGGTGAGGGTCCACCTATTACTTTTTTTTGTCGTCGACGCGTGACATGGGCAATTTTGTGCTTTGGCGTGAAGCGTGAATCGAGGATTTATTTTTCCGTGATTCGTGATCCCCCTTATATTTTTCCGTCCTCGGGAAACATGGTTTTTGATTTTTTCGTGATGCATTTACTTTCGGCGTGATTTGTGAACTAAAGTCATTCTTGCGGGACTATTTTTAAAAGGCAAGCAGCCGCTTTTTTCAAAACTTCAGAATTAAAACGCGGGGGTAATTTGTTAAATTACGTAAAAAAACGTTCAATAAGGATGATTGTGTTAGCCCCCCAAAGTGCATGTTAGAACCTGATATTAGAGAAGGCATTTCTAAAGAGTTTTTCACACGGCCTTTTCCGTAATTTGTCAATGGTTTTGGACCCACCGGGAAAGGTGTTTGATCTCACAATAATTAGTAAACTTTTGTATATGACGGCAGTGATAATGGCCGTCCGCGTGATTTTGGAGACATATGCGAATTGTTTACATTGTAACGTTACAGTTGGTCAGATACTTCAAGTATTTTAAACTATACATTTGGTCAATCTTAAGTGATCAACTTTAACAGTTATTACAGTGCCGTTACAGGGAGTAAAGAAGATACTTAGGCGGCTATACTCTTCGGGTAGTGACGTCAAGCATTCCATTGGTCATCACATAGTACATCAGCGGCGAAGGAAGACAGTGTTAATTCAATTTCCTAAAAGTATCAACTAAGAAAACACCAGCAAAATATTTTTCAACACGAGATTTATAGTACTTTTTTTGAAAATTATTTCACAAAGTCATGCACAGTACGCTGACAGTGAATGCAACAGTACTCACTCGATTCAGTGTGGAAGAGTTGGGCTGTTAAACAATCAATTATGAGGAAAAGTGAGTACCGTCGTTTGCAGAGCTCAAATTCAGTGTTTGTGTCCCAGCAATTAAGGTGTAGGAGACTGATTGCCAAAGTACAGTTCACCTTCGACATGTCTTAAATTGTAGAGCTTTTGGAACTTAAAAAGGCAGACTCTTTAAGGTTTCCTAACTTGAGTACTGTTGCTGAGTCCCCTATTACGTTTTTGTGAAGAAAGAGTGACCACTGTAAATTACCTTCACTGTTGCCCCTAACACTAAGAAATGTCACTAAGGGCCTGATTACATGAGGCGGGCTGGCCCGGTTAGCCGGGCTGGTGTCAGTTTGCCGGGATCTCGGCACGTTTGTTAAACGCAACAAAAATCAACTCCGCGATTACATGACAACCGGGCCAGCCCGGTTAGCCGAGATCTCGGTATCGCGGTGCCGGGATCCCGGCTAACCGGGCTGAGATTTTTCCATGTAATCGCGTTTGCCGGGCCAGCCCGGCTTATTAAGCCAATGAGAGTACAAAATCAAGCTCGCTCCGGTTTCCCACGGTTCATCGCATCAGCCATCCACCGATCAACCGGGCTGGCTCGCCTCATGTAATACCGACCTGAAAGTCATCTCGGCACACCGAAGCAGCCCGGCTAACCGTAGCCAGCCTGGCTTCATGTTAATCAGGCCTTAAGTAGGTCCCACTAAATAGAAATATGACTTCAAAGGGCTGGAAGTTACCTTTTGGATGAAATTGCCGATGCTCATGCAAAGTTTGCATGTATCATCTATTCATGGTTACAGATGGTTTCGAGATTGACATTTCCGCGTGTTTTTCCCGTGGTCAAAACCTTGTGTTTCTAAAAAAAAAGTACTTTTTAGTTCTTGTCGTATTGCACCATTATTTTTCACCTGTCCAAAATAGCCACAGATTTTAAGCCCGCGCGAAAACGCCGGTAATCCCTTGTACACCTCAGGGTTTAGGAGACAATTTATTAAATCAAGTCGCCAGGGGAACTCATTCGCCTATTTTTGTAAATCCTTCTCTGGTTTGTTCGGTCTCTTTCGCCAAGTTTTACGCCAATTCTGATCCAGTGTGAATTTTTTTGCCCCTCCCACCTCCCCTTCGGGGCGTACGCGTGCATTTTCCCCCTATCTCTAGTCTTTTCGACCTCTATCCCCGCTTCCTATAACTTAGTATCGGGGGGGGGGCGCGCCCCCGATCAGACAGTCAGTGGGATGTAGTAACAAGTGAAAATGCTAGAACGATCTACAGTGCCCTGTTGCTGCCTGGACCGGGGTTAACCCATAAGTGTACCTTTCAACATACCGCAACCCGCGAGCTGCGATAGACAACGAGTTTCCGATATAATAAGCCAGAACGCTTCAAAAAATGGTCCATCGTCTTACGATCAACCGATATTAACAGAGTCGAGAACATACACACAATTTAGACCGTGAAAAGCCACTAAAATTGTTTAAATAACATTGTGTAATGATTGTATTTGTCTATATGTTTCGCGCAACGTGAATATGATTTGTATTTTTAAAACCGTGAAACGTGATTGCATTGCTTTTTTTTCTGTGAACGTGAAGCTGTTTTTCGAATTTGTTCGCGTCGTGATGCGTGAAAAGGGCCAATTACTTTTGCGTGAAAGGGTTTTCAGACGAGGTATATCGGACCCTCTTGGCGTCTCTCGGTTTTTTCATTAAAGATGCCAAACAGATTCTCTGTCTCGTTTGTTTTGTGTGGTTGCGAGAGGGGTGTGACAGGGATAGATTTAAGGTATTGTCAACAGTGATGGTACCTGAATTATCCCCCACACACAATTTGTTGTTAATCAGCTACCAGGTGCCTGACAGTAAGCGGCTTCTTATACATACCAGTATAGACTGTATATTCTGTTTTACAATCAAATGTACCCGATATGTTATGGATCACCATTAAATTCCCTTCTTTTGAACTTAATTAAGGGAGCCTTAAAGTACGGCCGTTTTTGAGACTGCGGACGGCCGGCCAACCCGGAAGACAACATTTTCGCGTGCCAGGGACAATGATGTCTCCAAGATTTTTATACGAATCAGTCTCTCGTGGAGGCGAAAGATTACTGAACACATATACCTGTAGGTTTGCGTGAAGACAAAGCGAAAGGGAACAACGGCTCATTTCCGGTTGCCGTCCGCCGTCCTTTACAAACAACGCGTGTGGCTTAAAAAGCTCCCTAATTCTCAAGGCACAAGATGCCTTACCGTTTCAAAACAGCAGTCAAGAATGTTTTTGCTGCTATTTTTAAACCTTTCCCTTTTTAATCACATTTTTACATGTTTAAAACAACTTAAGGCATTTTTCAGTACATTACTTTGAACACTGGGGATTCTACCACTGTACAAATGCAATTTATTTAATAAATAAAGACCCAAAGCTGTGTATGACACTGTGGATAAAACATGACAGGCATTCGAGAACAGAAGGAAATTAATGTAGAAAACATGAGGCACAGTGGTTCCTTCTGTGAGTACCGTACCAGAGCACAGATTATGTTAACTTACGTAAAACAAAAGAAATAAAAGACAGGAAACAAAACAACTCCAAATAAAGACTAATCTCAAGTTACCAAGAATACAAAGCTTTCCGGTACCTGCAGAAAGATCCAGCACAGGGGAGTGTTTTCTACATTTCTTGAGTGTTCTCAAATGTCCAGAGTGTTTTATCACTGTATAATACATAGCTTAGGCTTCTTCATTTGTCAAATGATATAGAGGTAATGTGAAGAAAAACACTAAAACACTTTTTCTATGCTTTATACTCTGAAAAAGCATTGGGTTTTGACCAGTCAGAGAGTGCCCAGGGTCCTATCTGTATTATAATGTTAAATAAAACTTAACACTACACTGACATTCTGAACATCAAAAAGCACTTACATGTATATCCAGGAAATTATTAAGTGATCAAAAGTCTACAATTCTATCACCAAACTCAGTCTTTATAATCCTTTTGCCAAATTGCTTTGTATTCTCAAGCTCTTTAGGAACAACTTGATCCATAACTTCCAACATTTCTTTGAGTTCTTCAGCAATCTTGCAGTCTAGAGTGAGGAATGATGTTGCAACTCCAAAATGCCCCATGCGGCCAGTTCGACCACAGCGGTGAACATAACCTTCAATGTTGTCTGGTAAATCATAGTTTATGACATGTGTTACTTCTGGGAAGTCCAGGCCTCTTGAACCAACATCTGTTGCCACCAACACATCTACCTTCCCTTCACGAAATGCACTCACCAGCTTAAAGCGATAATCCTGCGATTTTTCAGAATGGAGCCCTGATGCATGAAACTGTTCTTTCTTGAGTAACTCTGTGACATAATCCACATTTTGAATGGATGATGCAAAAATAATGACAGGAGGACAAGGTGTGCTTCGCAGGACTTGAAGGAGTTTTGTTGGTTTTTCACAATGATACAAAAACATGACATTTTGTTGTATAGTTGGAGATATCAGACCAACTGGTCCTACTTGGATTGTAATGGGATTCAACACTGAAGATCTTGCAAGTCGCTCTAAAGATTCTGGCATGGTAGCTGTCCATAGCAGTGTCTGTCTGGCCCTGATGGCACCAGTTGCAAGCCCTACAACCTTCCTTAACTGTTCCTCCATTCCCATCCCAAGCATTTTGTCAGCCTCGTCCATTACCAAATAAGAAACCTTATCCAGGCTAAGCAGACCACGCTCACACAGGTCAAGTAGCCTTCCAGGTGTTGCTATGACAACATCAACACCGGCCTTTAGCTCCTGTACCTGGCTTGAAATTGGTACACCACCGCAAATTCCTACTGATTGGTATTTGGTGCTAATTGGAGTTATTCCTTGGAATGAGTAGGCTGAAGACACCAAATTATTTGCTGAAGGATGGAAGCTAGGTATTGTTGGCATTCCTGTATTCAAAAAGTTGTAAGGTGAATAAATGGCCATGTGATTAGTACCTGCCATGTTTGAGTACTTCAACTGATCTGAAGTGATACGTGTACTCTGAGTATTACCACAGAAATCATCAGAAGTCATTTCAGATGCTCCTGTCATGATGCAATTCAGCAATTCAGACACATGATCTGACACCTGTCGCATAAGTTCTCTTGTAGGAGTCAAAATAAGAGCCACAGGGCCTTCACCAGGTAAACATGGCTTCCTTGTTTTCAGGAACATACACAGAGGTAGGGAATATGCCAAAGTTTTTCCAGACCCAGTCTCTGCCAATCCAATGATGTCTCTACCACTCATCACACAGCTAAGTGCTTGCATTTGAATTGCAGTGGGGCTAATATAACCATTGTTAACTAAATATTGCTGCAGTTCAGGAAGCAAATTCAAATCCTTAAAACTTGTTATAGGTTTGGGGCAACTTTCTCCTTGAATTTCGATGCCATTTTGCCATCTTATTTCATCAACCTGTTCTTCTGAAAGTTGTGCGATATTTTCAAGCTCATGGTAGTAGGATGTCATAAAGTTGTCTTCCTCCCCTGTTGCTTTTCGTTTCGTACTTTTTCTAAGAGGAATAAAATCACCTTTCTTTTTGCATGTAGCCTCTGTGCCTTCCATAATTTTACAAAACAGAGTACTCAACTCCAGGTCCCTCGCTTTATTAACAGAGCAAGAGATGCACTTTCGCGCACGAATTTGTTCGTAATAGCACTGTACTTTTGGACTGAAGGCTCAGGATTAAAACACCGCGGAAACATGTCGGAAACGGCAGCCGCGGCAGCAGAAATGAAGAAATCTCTCCAAAAAAAGTTGAAGACAATTTGAAAGTCTTCTGAGTCATGCAAATCGTACAAGCGTACTGCATTGGTGGCGCTATTCTCCTGTTGGCTGTGTTGTGGCAAGTAGGGTTTCTCCAAGCGCTCTGCTCGACAATATGGGATTGTTTTGTGGCACTACTGGGAATTTTCTGTGGCATTATGCTGTACCTTCTCTCCGGGAAACAGCGCAATCCTTCAACACCGAAACCATCGAAGAGAGTTGACACTGTGACAAGTTTTCTTGCCAACTTAACTCGAACCCAGACTTACAAACCATACAAGCACAAGACCGTAATCTCAAGGCCGGTTGACAAAACCATTCAAGAAGTGTTTGATCTCTTTATCCGCGATTTTTGCCTTTCATGGTTTCGTGACATGGGAAAAGACGAAACTGCTTTCGTTGATCTGTTGACTGAAGAACTCTGGGTTGTAACGGCCAATGTCGTCGACAGACTGAAATGTATAGATATGGTAAAGTTTGTGTCTAACGATGTGGTTGAAATTCTCAACAGACACTTTCAAAAGTTGCGACTCTCAGATACACGAAACTTCTCGGATAATGCCCTTCCTTTCGTCCTTCATCCTTGCCTGACAAACAGAGCTGAAGAACTGGAATATCTACGGAAGGCATCTGAGGTTTTGCTCTACTGTCTTCTACCACCAAAGATCTCTCGTTGTTCCACTATGAGGTATCTTC
>JAHPZR010003854.1:12500-37500 GCA_019787425.1 Platygyra sinensis
TCTAATTTTTGAGATTTACACACTGTCACCATCTCTCTGTTTTAGGTATCACATCATTGCAGAAATCATGCAGGCAACTACAATTAATAACTTAAAGGGAATTGACCAGTTTGGACAAGATGACAAGCAAGGGAAAGCACTGAAAAAGGATGCGCAGCTAAGAGCTCGTAATCTGAAGCGTTACATCAATCAGTGCACTGTGGCTAAATCACAGTGTGAACGACGTATAAAGATGCTAGGGGGTCCTGACTACACTAATCATGGTAGTAAAGAGGTGAAACAGGCTGGGCCAGAAAAAGTGAAGCTGACTAAAAAACTTTCAAAGCCACAAGCCAAAGTGTTGAGTTTCACTGAGGTCATGGATAACAGCTTGGCAAGAAGTTTTTTCATGTTGTTCCTTCAGAATAAAACTGGGAACAAAAATATGCTCAGGTTAGTTTAAACATGTTTACATGTTTACATGCCCACTTGGGTAGTTAACTGCAGTGCTGGATTTGGCTTATTTTGCCCACTCACAGAGTCATTGTTAAATTCTGGTTGTGTTTTGTTTTACAATGTTGCAATTTGTTGTTGTTTTCATGATCTAATAATTTTCTTCTTTCACTTCAGTTTCTGGATGGCAGTAGAGAACCTTAAGTTAGTTAAACACACTGAGCTACACAAGAGTGCGCAGGAAATCTACCAGGTATATGTTGTACCTTCTTCAGACAAATCTGTGATGCTGGACACAACACTAATCAGGGGAATGGAGCAGTATCTACAGGGAACTTATGGTCTCCAAGCATTCTTTGAGGCACAAAAAAGGGCTTATAAAAACCTGGAGGAGAAGTTTTATCGAAAGTTTGTGCTGAGTGAAGAATACTTAATGTTTGTGTGCCAGTCAGAAGCAGAATTGGATGACTTGCGAGCTCAAAGGAGGGATGAAGATGATCTGGATTTGAATTGGAATGATAATGTGGACACCACTGATGACGACAATGATGATGATGATGATGATGATGAAGTAATGTTATTATAATTTACTATTTAGTGATTTCTGATGTCTGAGACAATAGTTAATATAAGATTTATTCCAAAAAAAATTCTTAGTTACAACATGGAGCTATTTAATAATACTACAGAACATGCATGTATTATACAGTCTATGATTTTAATTGAAGTTTCCATAAGCAAGTTGTTAATACCATTTCTTATTTGTTGAATTCTACTAGTATGCTGTAATCTGATTGGCTGAGCCATTGCACACTACCAGCCATTAGTTTGCAGTGAGGTGATAGTTGATTTGGCCATTCGAGATTTGATGAGATGATAGTTGAGTCTACATTCGGCCTCGTGAACTATCACCTCATAGAAACGTTGAGCTCATAATGTAATTGTTTATTATTTCTGGAATGAGAATACGTATTATCCTTGAAGTAGATGATTGATAATTAACCTGTACAGTTTGTTTGGCACTTGGTTTGTTTGGTTCTGGTAGCCTGAAACTTTTAGTTTCTTGTTTGAAAGGTTTTTAGCTGATATAGTACTTGTAAACTTGATGAATACAGTACATTCAAGTAAGATTACATGTTTACATCTTTAATAAGTGCAATTACCTATTTGACATTTGTTTAATCTTGTGGATTTTCAGGTCGAAGACAGTGATTTGAGTGATGGAACTCCAAAGCTTGGTATGTGAATTTTTTGCTTCCTTTAATGGTCTTTTATTATCAGTCTCAGCATTTAAAAAAAAAAAAAAAGAGTCAAGACAAGCCCACCAAATACAGAAAATAGAAAATTATTGAGAATGCAACTTATCATAATAAGTTTACCCTTTCACCCTCAATAAATGAAGAATTTGTTGTAAGTTGTTGTTGTTGTTGTTGTTGATGATGATGTTTACTGATGCAATGAATATTGTAGCTCGCAAGCCAAGCACTGTGGAAGAGCGAAGTGATGCAATTGTGAACAAGTTGGAAGTCCTAGATCAAAGACTTGCTTCAAAGGTATGTTGTCAAGAAGTTTTAAATCAACATGCTACCCTGTTTTGATGAAAAAATGGATTAAGACTACAGCTACAACTACTGAAGAGTCTTGAGAACTCAAATTATGTACTTGACAATGTTGCTCCTCTTTGCATCAGAATATGCAATCATGACATTAATTATTCCTCACTGTCTTGTTTTTATGTTATATCATAAAAAAGGTTTGTCACTTCAGAAAAATAAGAAATTACAAGTGCACCTAGAACTAACATTAATTTATTCTTCATTATCTATAGTAATTACTTTAATTTTTATTTTCAGACACAGCAACTTGAACTTGTAAAGAGAAGCTATGGAGCTGATGTTAAGGTACATCATAACAAAGAAAAATCTGCATACCAGTAATCTTGTATCTTTACATGTACATCCCATTTTTTCCCTTGAGTTCATAATTTTTAATTGTTTAATTTATTTTTCTTAAATACACTGCATGTCGCATAATTTTTCCAGATTCCATATTATGTTTATTAGTTTACTAGTTACTTTAATTACTGACTAGTAATAGTTTTCACTAGAGCTGCCCCCGCTTTTGAAAATCTGTTTAACACCTGTAAATGTTTTTTACTGAATATAAATACTGTGCATACGACTGTTAAAAAAGAAACGTTTGAATATTTATTGAAGTTAACAGCTATGACTGGTAAACATATTTTTCTGTAAATGGCAATTAAATCTATTACAGCCATACATTTTCAGTTTTGTCATTTTTTTGTGAAACAGCAACGTATTGTGTGTTAAGAAATTTGTTTATTTTATTGTAAAGAAAATATTCTGTGTAAACAGGCTTAGAAGTTTGAATATCGCAATTGGTGCAATTTAACCTTCCTGGATTTGTGTGCATTGAGTTACAAAAATAGGTCACATATTGTTATCTAAACCCAACTGATCAGTTTAATCCATATGCTGTCACTTATGTCCAAAGAATACTGCTATTCATATTCACAGAACTCGAGCATGAGCGACAAAAAGAATCAAATGTTCTTAGTGTCATGAAAAGGCTCTCTTCCTCAGTCTTCATTGAGATAACCAAATGTTCTGTTCTCAAATATCTAGCTAAGACAGGCACTACAATCCCTAGCCGCAAATGAACTACAAAGATCTATTATGAATGACCAAACAGGCTTCCTAATTTCCCTCAAAAATGAACAATCTTCTCTCGAAGAGATATAATGTGAGCAAACATTGAAAAGCAGGTCTGCAAACTCATTCCTAGTACGTAGATTTGATAAATATGGAAGAAACAAATGCGTAGAGATTTCCAAATAAGCATCAACAGCACATGAATAAATACCAGGGTTAATTAACAAAAACAGAATTCATAAAGTGCCCTCTTCGAACTGTAACCACCTACTTGTTTATCTTCGACAGCGACACATTCAAATGGAAATTGATCTAACAGACTCCGTATCTCTTTCTGACAATATCAATGCAATTCTGAGTTGAGATTCTGTTCTGACATTATCTTTCTGATTTGTTGGATCGAGTCTATCGATCATCTTTCTAATCTGTTGGATCGAGTCTGTCGACCCCGTTGCTGATTTGTGTCTAACAAATCAAATTTTGTACCGTATAATTTTATTCAGTGCAGTGAATGCTTTTGAATTCAAATAAATCACTGAACTACAAAATAATCACCCTTTCAAAGGGTGCTAAGGCCCGGTTTAAACGTCGAATTTTACACGCACCGAATCAAATACTAATTTTAGTCGACTCGAATGAATACGTTCTGCTGATTTGATTTAAACGTCGCATTTTTTTTGCCGAATAAAATAAATTGCTGAGAGCTAGCGACGTGTTTTAAATTCCCATTCGAGCAAACAAATTATTTAACATAATTTGAATTCGATTTGGCACATGTAAATTACGGCGTTGAAATCAACTGTCGAACTTCAGTCTCATTTAATTTTACATGCACTTAATTTGGCAATTCGATTCGGCACATGTAAAATGCGACGTGTGAACCGAACCTTAAGATGGCGTGACGCGACTTCGTGGTTGCAAAACCTTGACACGCTCCTAGAAGATGGCAAAACTCGAACTCGTGGTTGAAATGCGGCTAGATGATAGCGACATGCGAACTCGTGGTTGCAAGACCTTTAAACAGTGCTGAAAGAACTCGAAATGCTGTCAGAAGACGACGAAACGCAACCTCCTGCTCGCAAGACCTTAAAGCGCTGCTTGAAGACCTCGTGGTTGCAAAATGACATCTACCCGACAGCACCTTGCGCACTTGCTGAAATATTACCCGAGACCACCGTGCACGCCTAGTTTGATCACATCGAGATTTTTTTCGCATACTACAATTTACTTACTTACTTACATCTTTACATTTTTGAAATTCTTTATATGTATACACGCGGGGGATCCTAGGGTGCCTCCTCGGGTTTTGGCCTCTGGGCCAAAACCCTGCGGGGGCAACAACTTTTTATTGTGATCCTTATGCCATTAATTATCATGATAATAGAATTTAAAAATAGCCAATCAGAAGCCATGTCTGGTGTTCCAATATCCTGTGATAATAACATGCTTACCTGACAGCAGGGTTTTCTTTAAGTTTATAAGTAACCGGAGTTTTGTGAAAAGCAGATGGTTGTGGGACTTCATAAACATCATCTCCTCGACATACATATATCTTGACTCGTGAAGCGATGAAAGTAGCCGGTGAAAGCTGGCAGAGAAGCCAGCGAACTTCGCCGGCTGCCGGCTCTTATATACAACCCTGCTGACATGACTATGACATCATGGTCAGCTTCAAAACAGTGCAAATTAATTTTTCCTTGTGCGAGGTTGAAAAGAAGTTTCAAAAAATTATCAGCTCGCAATTAACTATGGACCATTTATTTTTATGGCTTAATATTGGTGTCAAAAGTTTCCTGCGAAAACTACAGACACTGTAAATACTACACACACATCACATTATTATTTAACTGGAATGCATGATAGATCACCATACAGGTGTAACTTATGAACCATTTGATGAGGAGGAGGCTGAAGTGGCTTACTGACTCCATGAGTATTTTGGCTTGACTTCATATTGCCAAAATACAAATCATGGCTCAACCAAATTGCAGGCCTGGCATGCTGTTCAAGCATGTGAAAAGTTATGATTAGATATAAGAATCCTATTGCAGTAACCAATTTTGGAATTGCTGAATGATATTATTAGGAAATGGAGGTACTGCACAGAGAAATTGAAAGGTTAAAAGTTGAGAGAAGACAGCTGGAGTTCCATGTCGAGAGAACAGGTACACAGAACTCAACAACATACTGCAAGTTTCTGACAGAAATATTTGCTTACTCAAGGCACTGCCATGGAATATTAAAAGAAAATTGATTAAAAGACAGCAAAAGATTTGACAGAAAATAGTTTTTTATTCAAATGCTGGACGTTTTCACTCGACTGAAACTCTTAAACAACTAGACCCGTAGCCCTTTCGGGCTATGGGTCAATAGCCCATGAGGCGAAGCCGAATGGCCTATTGATCCATGGCCCTTTGGGGGCAAAGGGTCTTGTTGTTTTAGTATCACCCAACTAGTCAGACAGAAAAGGCAATAATAAAGTTAGCAAATGCAAGTTGAAGAAATATTTATTTGGGGAAAAGAACAGAAGAAAAGCCAGCAAATTTCGCTACTCAGTGACTATTGATAATATTGTCCCCTAGTAGTGTAGCCAATCAAAATGTAGGATTTCCATTAGTCCATTTTATCAACCACCTAAAAGAAAAAAATTTGCACTTGCCAGCTTTACAAAATCAACACTGTGCATGTTTCAGAACTGAAGAGGAGAAACAAAATTGTATTTTTGTTCAACTTGTTTTTAATTATCTGCACCTCCCTTAAAAAATAATGATTTTTTTGGAGTTAGGCAAGATGCAGTTTAACATTCAAGGAGTCTCACACAACTCAGTTCCAAGGATTGAAAACACTGATTCAAAGATTTTGTAAGATACCCAACACGTACTTCAGGAAACAGCAAATGAAACTGATGAAAACTAAGAATTCAAGATTACATGCACGTCAGACAGGTTATTACATTCAGGTCTGCCAGTGAATAACTTCATTTTTGGGTTCATGAATTATTAATAAGTTCAAAGCAATTTCTGTATACGTTTTTGAGTCTAGTTGGTATCCCATTCCAGATTTTAACACCAACACGTGAAAATGCCAGAACTTAAAGGCCAGAATGTTCATAAATTCTCACTACTTATGCATCTATCTATGTTAAGCCCAAGGGGGTATCCCAGGGGTTTGTGGGGCATTTGATGTTGACAGCCTTCACCACCCTTGGAAATCTGTCTGAGAGGGTAAGGACAATATGCTGTAAGGCAGACTGGAATCAAATCACATCATCACATCTGTCTATGTGGCCATCTTGACAGATGCATAACTGCCAGCCAAGCCTTTCTTTTAATGTAATTATGAAAACTTAGCAATGCATCAGGGCTGTTTGCAGCTTCACACTGAGTGCACGTTCGTTCACCAAAAGGTGGTAATCATAAAGTGCTGTGATGCATCTCTTTTTTTTAGATCAATGGTGTAAAAATTTGGGGAAGTGGAAAGTAGAGATTCCTAGTGTAGACGTAAGTATTCCCATATAATTTGCATCATTGCCCCCTTGTTAAAAAAAGTAAGAAACAATTTGTGACTCACTGGTTGCCAGTGTGACAAATAGCGGCTAGCTACCAAGAACTGATCACCGTTGGGTGTCTCCCTTTTTCTTCCATTGATCTTTAATCTCAATGGAAAGTCTACCTTGTGGATGAAAGAGACGACTTTATACACTCTGTGTAACGAAACAAACTGCAATTTTTGGATTGCCATGTTTGATTTTAGCTGTAGCTTCTGGTATTGCAGGCACAGTTAAAACAACACATACAGCAATGTGACAGAGCAGAGCCAGTTTCTGATATGTCTGTCAGTTGAAGATTGCAATGAAGCCTTCATGGCTTGGGACCCTAACCTGAGTCTAAAACCTTACAGGCTCTAGTCATGTGACCCCTAGCAGTTTTCCATTTGTGGTAAACATGAATCTTAAAGTCTCTATTAAATGGCAGTACTGAAAGTAGCATGCAAAAGCAGAAGTACATGTACGTGTAAACAAACTGTGGAATATTCCATCCAAGCCAATTAATATATTAAATGTCTATTTTTAGACCCCTTAACCTATTAAGTCAATTAAATCGTACCTTCAAAGTGCAAAATTTCATTATAAATATTCAATAAAAGTCCCATGTTAATTACTTTTTTTGTTAACAGTGGAACCCAGATGGTGAAAGGACAATTCCTGTTTATACAATTGTAGTTCACAGTGTTACTGAAGAGCATGAAACCCTACCACAAGGGGAGAAGTCAAAAGAAGGAGATGGGAAGTTCAATTCCGAGGGATGGGTTGTTACCAGGAGATTCAGAGACTTTGAGACTCTTCATGTCAACTTGAAAGAGGTACATGTAGTCGCATGAACATGTAATGTTCTAAGCATACCATTACTTCAGTAAGCACCAGGGAGTTTTTTCAACAGAAAGGCAACTGGCTTTTAGGCAGCCAGAATTTTTTGACCTGTACGTCTCTGTAAGAAAAACTTCTCTCTAGATGGTGAAACTAGGTGGGATTTAAAACCATTCTCATAGTGGGTCATTTTGCCCAGTGCTGGCCTGTTAATGAAACTCCCAAAGCAACCCAAGGAACAGTTATTAAACTGTCTCTGTTACTCTGCTGATACCCTACTGCATCTTCTAATTTTTGACCTGTTATTTCTGTTTGGTTCTTACTGCCTAGATCTTGTGGGAAAATTGTGAAATTTCTATTTCGGTTGTTAATGTTAGTGTTGTAGCTGGCTTACTCGTGAATTGCCTGTACCTTCCAAGAAATGGTACAAATCCATTGATGATGAGTTCTTAGAACGATCAAGAAAAGCATTGGAAGAGTACCTACAGGTAACTTTTTTCCCTCAATAATTTTCAGGAAAGTTAAGTAACAAATAACTTGAATTTGTGCTAAGAGTTGTCTCTGCTTGTGCTAATCAATAAGATATTTGAAGTGAAGAGCTTAAATGTGAGAGGTCTGCTCATTCAAAAGATATTCTCAAGTAATTAATGTAGTTTAGTCTATTGAATCTGTCACCAAAATTCAAGAATTAGATACATGTAGTCAGCTTGCCTGGTTTAAAGGATAATAAAGAGCTAAGATTGAAGTTCATTGAGATCAAATTGTGCTTTTGAAGAGCATAGCACTGTAGAATGCTGGTCCATATAGCACTGCAGAGTGCTTGAGCCATCCTCTGGAAAGCAGAGATCTGTAGATTGGCTAGTTTTTTTACCATTCAATGTTGACATTTAATCATCCTAATGCAGGCTGGTTTCATTAAAATTAAAGTGTTTTGAGCACAAGCCATAACTGGTTTTCTCAGGCAGGCAAAACTGATTGAACTCAACTTCTTTTTAAGAAAAACTTTCCTTTACATAGTCGAACCAAGCAGATAAAGTCATCTTCACAGTCGTTCAATTTACCTGGTGCCCAGGTCTTGCATTAAACTTGCCCATTTCTGGGTTACTTGAATGCACTTTAAACTTATCATTTTTATATTTTAAGTTAGATACATTCATATAACTTTTGGTTTCATTTTTTTGTTTTGGAAGACATTGTTAGCAGATGAAAAGCTGTGCTTGAGTGAAGAACTGTATTCTTTTCTCAGCCCGAGCCCTGAGCATCTCAAGAAACAAAGGTAAACACTAAAATTTGCAGGTGCTTAATATGAGTGCATTAATGTCAGTGATGTTTTTTGGGAAATCTGAGTACGTTTACCAGCACAGTAAAGAACTGCTCAATAGCTTTTATATGATCATAAGGGGGGCTAAAAAGCAAGCTAAAAGCCAGACATGTTATCCAGAGATCACTTTTCTAAACATTACATGTGGGCCACTAAAGCACTCGAAAGTTGTTTTCAATTACTTTTATTTGAAAAGTCACAGCACTAGAACTACATGACAAACTGTTCAGTTTAATTCCCAACTAGGGTTTCTTGACTGAAGCCAGTATATTATAATCATAAAATTATATTTTGGCAGTAAAAGCTCTAAATTCACTGTAGCTCTCCTAGTTTGCAATTGTTTAGTTTTATTCATAACATTACTTAAAATTGTCCCTCTTTGATTACAGTGAACCAACCAAGAAAGGCTTTTCCCTTTTGTCAGTGTTAAAAAGGTATGATCAGTATTGCCTGTTTCGAATCATTATTCTATTTTTTGAAACAATCATGTTATGACCTGGTTAGTTAATTTAACGATTTCTTTCTTTATCTTAGCTTACCTTTTGACATTATTCCTGCTGCTGAAGAAGCTGATGAGGTAAATGAACAGAAAACATAACACACTGACAATAGAACTGATGATAATTTTTTGGGGCATGGCTCAAGTGATGTACCTGTTGCTAGTGGCTCCACTGACAATGGTCATCCTTTGTTCTGAACAAGTGCAAGTCATGCAATTTACTTGAGAATTCCAATATACTAGCATCTGTCAGTATATTCTGCTAGTCTTCTAAGGCCTATGCTTGGATGGCATCAAAATTACTAGACATTGTTATATGACTTGGCTTTGTAGTCAATATAACACATGCTCTGATTGCCCAATACTAAGCATTATTCCCCCATAATGCCCACAGGCAGATTACAGCAAATTGCTATAATAATTGCTTGGCCAATATGGCAAGGTCTCGGTCTGAGATTTTCCCGCAAATACTTCACTTTCAGTTAATAAGTAGTCAGGGCTGTCACTAAGTTTTAATTTGACACCTGTAGTCTTTATCTTCACTACAACCCAGTTAACCCATAACATCAAGGGTCCATCAAGAATATACTCAGCTGTAACAGGTGTTACAGGTTACAGCCCTTATTGACAGCCCTGGTAGTTGTTAATGCATTTACGACCAGGTGGTGGCACAAGTGTTAATAATACAAATTGTCTGAGTTTGTCAGTGAGGTTTCCCTACAAGCATGTTAATTTGAGAAACAAGTATTAGCATTTGGCCTGCTCTATAACTATTCATAACAAATTCAAAAAGCACGATCATTAACAAATAAATTAATTAAAGTAAAATTTAAAAGATATACATAATAGAATATATTTTTTGCCTTGCTTTCATTTTTAGGAAACTGGTCTTGATCAAGATGACAGGTAAAAAATGCTGTAGTGTAGGCCACCCTCAGGGAAATGGGAGGTGACTGCTCAATAAGGGATCAGGTAGCCTGCGAACAGGCTCCCGGTTCGGTTGGGTTTAGGGCGAGATAGCCGAGTGTAGTCTAGGGTGAGCGGGACGAGCCGAGAGCGGTCTGGTGAGGAGGGAGTGCGCAGGGGAGCCTGTAGACATTCCATTGATGCCGCCATTCCATGATACCAGCTCCTGGTATCAAGATCTGATTGGTTGAATCGATGACTGTTGACAGCTCTGAGATAAATAATTGACAGATCTTGACAACTGCTTGTAAATTAGCATAATTCTTGCCGAGACCGTCAACAACGGCTTCTGTGTGCAATGCACAGTTCACTGACGACAAATCTGAAGCAGCTTTGAGCAATTCTTTGCAACATTTTCATCAATTGTATCTCTTATTTGAAACATGAGCAGAAGCTATGTCTGGAAACTGTGGCGTAGAAGCGCGATGTTTTCGGAATTCTACAGACTGGTTTTGGGAAGGACCTAATTCCATTGCTGCCGCGTCTATGATGGTAAATAAAATAGACAGGCCAAACACGACTCCTACGGTTTGTGCCATTTGTAGATTTGCCGTTTATTTTTCGGTCTTTCGACCTTTTTGTCGCTTCACTCTTGTTCATGAAAGGCATTTCGTATTGTGTTATAAGGAGAAAACTAGAGCCGTTAGATTGTGCTAGGTGGCAAATTTTAGGAAGCCACAAATCTGCATGATTTCCGCTGTTATCTGCATGTTGCTTCGTTGAGTTTGACACCTCTATAATTTGCCATGTGCTAGTTTATTGTTTTGGCTCATTTCTATTGCAAGATTTGTTGTTTAAGTCTCCAAGTATTTGCTTTGAAGGGACAAAATATGACATTTACCGTGAACGTGTTGCTTACTCGCATTCTACATTGTGATGCCGGGCCCGGCTATGATTAGAACTGTTTGCAAGTACAGTAGGTAGATTCTTATCACGGGTGTCATATTTGCCCTCCTAAGTTTTCCTTCGTAGCTTTACTTCGAGAAAGCTATAGAATTGTCTAGAGAAATTCTAATGTTTCTTGCAGCTATCTGATCGAGCTTATGTTCCTGGAGCTCAATGTATATGTTTATTTCTCCTTTGAATGTTCTAGTACCGCAGGATTTAAATTTAACTCATTACGCGCACGTCAGTCGACTGTGTTGCGTGTTGTATATGCCATTGATCGGCTTAGTTCTGATTGTAGACCTCTTAAAACTTGCCGCCTAGCACAATCTAACGGCTCTAGTTTTCTCCTTTTCTCGTAAGAGTAGTGTTTGGCCTGTCTACTTTATTTACCATCAATTACGGTAGATTGTTATAAAAAGCCGATTCATCAGCGTGGGGAAACCAATCAATTTTGGCAGGTTTAATTACCTCGTTGACAGATATGTAACAGGCTAATCACCAAGGGGCAGAACGGTACATTGAAAACAATGTCTGCAGGCTCCCCCGCATTCCACTCGCTTCGCTCGCGGGGTCACGACGCTCCGACTCCCACTCACTAGCTGAATTTTTTTTTTCCCGACCTCGCTGGGAGCCTGTTCGCAGGCTAGGGTTCAGGCTGCTTTATAGGAGTTAATCGGGAAGTATTAAGACTTAGTAGAAAGGGCTAATTATTCAAATTCAAACATACTTTAAGGCTACATTGAATCACATGAAGACATTTAATTAATAACTGTGTGTTTCAGTATTTCTTCTGTGGTAACTTTTATCTCAGACTCTTATCTGTCTTCACCTTTTCCAAAACAAAGCCAACTACAAAGCCAATTGCAGATTTGGAATTCTCACTGACTGTTTCTTTTTAATCATTTTTCAGTTCAATGCGTAAAGATTCCATAGCTGAGCCGTTTTATGGACTGATTGGTGAAATTTTTGAACTAAAAGGAGGTAATTATAAAAATTTCTTACTAAAAGTAAACTGGTTTTAGTATTATATAAAAGAGTTTAAAAGTAGTGTTCTGAGGTTTTTTTTGTCATGACAAACATTAATACACACATGCTGTCGTTCTTTGAGTACAGTTTTCAAATGGCTGCGGAGAACTTTGATAGCATTTGTACAAGTAACATTTGGAGGTACCATTAACAAGTAAGTCTTTTCATACAGTTGTATTACTTCAATGCTTCATTAATGTAAGGAATGCTCACTTTGTCAGATACCATTTGCATCAGCCTTTGAAAGGAATTCTCCTTCTTCAAGAGGAATATCATGACTATTTATCTCTTCCAGTTTTAATTAGATCATTCAAGTTGTTTCATTTGTAATACAACATGTTTGATATATCAATATTCTAACATGGCTCTGAGGCTTTCAGGACAAACTTCAATCTATATTTGGCGTTGTTTTCAATTTATCTAAGTCTCTTTTGAGAATTGAGAGACAAAAGAAACTTAAAAAAAGTTACAATTTTGACCTGAAAACCTCAGAGCCATGTTAGAATATTGATATATCAAATGTGGCCTATTAACAGCTAATTTTCCCATCGTGTAAAGTCAAAAATAGGCGAAAATGTCTCAGTCTAAGGATTTAGACCATACATGTAATAATGGTTCAAGTTCAATCTTGCTATAAAAGAATGTGCTATACAAAGAAGATGACTCAGTACATGTAGAGTTTTTCATTACCATGCTAAATTAGAAAACTGCTTGTGTCTAACAGAGAAATTCACCGTATGGTGGAGTGGCTTGTATCAGAATCAATGGTGATGTACTACATTCACTTGTTCCGTGACTCAATGTGGCCTGGAGGAGAACTAGCTAAACCCGCTACACCATGTACTGAAACAGTAAGTCTTGGTAGTAATATTTGTTAGTGTCCTTAGTGCACTCTGGATTTTAAACCCTTACTGCCCAAGGAAGGGGTCTCCCTTTGACTAGTAAAATCATCTGGCGTTAGACAGAGTAAAATCTATAAGGGGGTCTCAGGCAGGAAAGGGTTAAAGGAGATAGTTTTTTAACCCCTTACTGCCCAAGGGGTCTCCCTTTGATGAGTAAAATCGTCTGGTGTTAGACGTAGTAAAATCTATAAGCGGGTCTCAGGCAGGAAAGGGTTAAAGGAGATAGTTTTTTAATAACCCTTACTGCCCAAGGGGTCTCCCTTTGACGAGTAAAATCATCTGGCATTAGACAGAGCAAAATCTATAAGTGGGTCTCAGGCAGGAAAGGGTTAAAGGAGATAATTTTTTAACTCCTTACTGCCCAAGGGGTCTCCCTTTAACGAGTAAAATCATCTGGCATTAGACAGAGTAAAATGTATAAGTGGGTCTAGGGCAGGAAAGGGTTAAGCCCTGGTCACTCTTAAGAGTTGACATATTCTTGGCTCAAGGCAGTAGCTATCCCAGATAATTCTTATTTCTACTGTTATAATAAAAATGTTTACTGTTAACCAACATCCTACTCGGAGGATTAGAAAAATTCTTCATTGAGTGCCATATTTATATAGAAGTTTAGCAGCTTTTGTAAGCTTGTTATTTGTTTGTTTGGTCATGGTGTAGCAGCTTTTATTGATTTGGGGCTAGAAGCATTGTTTCTGTTGTTTGTTCTGTGGTCTTCTCAATGAGGGTCAAACCACCCATGTGAGGTTTGCCAGTCACTAGAGCTGCTACCCTACCCCAAATGTATGGAAACTGAAAGCCAAACTTAACATTCGTAACGGAGATAAATTGCAAATTTTAAGACTTGTTGTGAAAGTGATAAGAAATACGTTGATCCAAATTATGTACTTATTAACAGGAGTGTCATTCTAGATGTATTAGTCACTGTAACTACATTGTTAGTAAAACAATCAACATAGTGTCAGGCATTTCATTGGGCAGACTGGCATGTTGTTTTCTTTCAGGAAAAACTTGAAACAAGCAGAAAAGCAAGACAAAAGCTTCTAAAGAACATCCCAGGCAAGCCAGACATAACAAATACTAAACAATCACCACAGACCCCTGATTGCAGTGCTTGACTAAGCTGTTTTTTTTCTTGATGTCTTTCTGACTTCCCAGTCAATTAAGGAACATTCAAATGACATTGGCATCTGTTTTAATCCCGGATTAACCATATGGGGAAAACCAGGAGCAATAAGATTTCAAAACGATCATTACTACTGGTCGTAAAGAATAGGCAGTAAACATTATTTCATGAACATGTGTTTTGAAACGTTGTATTAGACTATAATTTATAAATTACATGTAGTAAGATCAACGGAAAAAAGAATGAATATTGCCAAAGGTGACTTATTATATCACTAAACACTTTTGCTGCAAAATTCTGACAAGTTCATTTTGAAATGTAATGTCATTTAGCTATTAAGTTTATAACATGAACTGTGTTGATGATCCCAGTGGTGGAATAACAACCAGTAATATTAAGCGTTCTTTTTGTTACAATCTACAGAAGTTCTTCAGAATCTGGTGGGTAAGAAAAACAGCAAACTTGGAACTCTGAAGGTATATTATTTTGCATTAATTTGTGGGCTGTCAAACCCAGATTTAATTGATTTAGTTTGATTTATTAACAGATAAAAAGATGTGTAATTTTATGTCAAGACTACCAAATTACAGAAAAGAGTTTTCGCAGAGCTTTAAGTTTCACACACTGCTGAAAGAAGAAAATAGGTGCTCCATTTCCCTGTGCAAACAGTAGCACTTCCTGGATAATTTATAACATCCCCCTGATAACAGTGGCATGTACAAAAATTTGAAAGTTGTACTAAAGGAATTCAAAAAAGTTATCTTGAAAACAAAAAAAAAACACTAATAAATGGAATTGAACAATAATTCTTGCTGATTGGCATAATCAACACTAATTACTTTAAATTGTTATCTTTTCATATGTTTGCTCACATAATGCTTTCTGGACACAGGGCTCCATAATACTTTCATTGTTTCTTCCAGGTGTTTGAGGCTTTTCAGGATATCAGAGTCACCAAACATCTCTTCTATGTAAGTACTACACGTACATGAACCTTGTGGTAAATTAATATGTTCACAATATTTTAACACATGACATCCACTTTTTAGTGCAAAAACAAAATATATTGAAATCATAAAAGTGTTATACATTTACAAAGATATGCAGAAAAACTGTGATGACCTTTGTGGCACATACTTGTAACCAGTAAACATTTAAACTATAAGGGACCCATTTTAATAGCTACCAAACCACTGAAGTAACAGAAAGGTGGCTGGTCATCTCACTCCCTGAAGCAAATAGCTTTACTTGGAGATATAATAGGTAGTTGTGTTGATTTTCTTGGTTGAACTGAGCAAACGTAAATTTGAGAATTTTTGTCAAATGTACTCAAAGCTCAGCTTTTAATGAACAGATATATTATCTCGTGAGTTTGGAAGCTGTATTGTCAATTGAAGCTGCAAAATGTAAGCAACCAGTACACATGCATTCCTGCCGCACGAACATCTAGAAATTCACAATTCTTTACCAAGGACCTAGGGTCTGGAACTGTCCTCCTGCCTCTATTACCAATTTGTCGAGCTTTTCTACCTTTAAGAACAAAGTGCTGGAGTTTTTATTAAAATAGTTTCCGAGTTAGTTTCTGCTGCACTCCTTCGCAGCCTTTATCTCATTTAATATTGTGATGTTGAGGTGGCCTCTCCTAAAAGCCTGATGGTTTCCGGAGGTCTCCTCGCCTAACAACCTACATGCTGTATAATTTTTTTTTTAATTTTTGTTATACTTAAAGGCAAATAAATGCTGCTGATGATGATGCATTAGTCTGGGCATTATTGGCTTTTACTGCCAACATGCACACTTCTTACCTGTATATCTAACCTTTTTGAACAAAGTTTCTCACTACCATGAATTCTTTCTCTTTGTTACAGATTCTTTTTGAACTTATTCTATTCACCCTTTGCCCAGAAGTCGTATCTGAGGATGTCAAACAGAGAGCAAAGATCATGAAAAATGAGCTAGTTAACAAGCCCTCATAAACACTTTCAGTGCAGCACATATATGGACAGTGGTGCTCATGAAATAATTGTTTCCTAGAATACAGGTCTTGATCTCATGAAACCAAACTATTTTTCAGTTTAGTCTAGATTACCTGCTACAGTTTGAATTAACTAGACTCAAAACATTGTCATTTTACACACCAAACAGTCAGTCAAGAAAGAGTTCATGAAGCTTTACCGAAAAGTACATCATCTCTGCATGAACTTGATATATCTTGGCCCATTTTTTTATTAAATTACACATTCTACTTATTTGCAAAAACTACTTCGCAAAATGAGAGTTCCCAGTTTGTGAATTTGAACAACACAGCACAAGCGGTTTTCAATGTTGAATTTTAACTTTGTTTTGTAATTCAGTATTTTGAAAGACATTTGTGGTGTCTCCATGCTTGCTATTTAAAATATCCTCGCTGATAAAATAGTATAAAATAGATCTTGAAAAACATTTTAAAATGTTTTTTAAAAAATTCAATGTTTCTTGGAAATTCTTAAAATGCGTACTTTACTTTTGATTGTGTATTTCTGGGGTAATGGGGAAAATATTCTAATGCAGCAAAATAATCCACACGTGGCATTGAAAGAGTAACTTCCTACATATTAGAAATTAGTATAAATTTACCGTAGTCTATTGTGAATCCGTGAATTTGATTGGCTATATTACCGTCGACTATCTGCTGATAGTCAACAGTTACGCATCAGTGCACATCACGCATCACGTTTGAACCTGATGTAACATAATAAAACAGTTCTTTTCTACGCGTTACTTCACATTTTTTCTTTTTATGCAATGAGACTACGGTAAATTTATACTAAAACAATTAGACTACTTGCCCTCGTTTTCTATGAGCGATAGTCAACTCGGCTGCGCCTCGTCGACTATCTGCTCGTAGAAAACTCGGGCTCGTAGTCTAATTGTTAAATAGTATCAAATGATTATGTTGAACAATTTCAAAAATACAGATTTTTAGGTGTCACATACACATTACTTCTGTGCAGGACTTCATATGTAAACTGTTTGCCAGTGAAGAACATAAAATTGATGTGACTTTGTATCAGACTGACTTGTAGTCCTTCAGTGATGCTTTCTTAACATTTTATCCCTTTTATTAGCATGATTATTGTGCTCAAGATAAATCTGTATACCTTCAGAAAATGGTATGCCCAAGAAAATTTTATTTTTAATTATTTATTGTAATATAATGATTGTGTAATTTACATAAATAATATAATATGGAGTATATATTATTTTTATCATGCTGTTTTAATTTCCTTAGTGTCTGGTTTTAATGACAAAATAAAGAAAACTGTGAATGTGTATTGAGAAGGCTGCGAGTTGTCTCAAGTTTCTCTACCTAAACTTACCCAGACCTGCTCCCGTACTGGCCTCGTAGCTCAGTCAGTAGAGCATCAGAAGATCTAATCCAGACGTCGTGGGTTCAAACCCCACCAAGGTCAAATTTTCTTTGTCCCATGGGGACCCCCAAATTTCCTTTAAAGGGGTGACACCCAAAGGGGGATTTGGTGTATCAGCAGTATGCCTATTTCACGGGTGCTACATGGTTCCTTACTAAATATTTATATCATTGAGTATGACCTGTACCAGAGTGTGTGGAACAAGCTACAACTGATCACTGAAGAGCCTCTGTAGAGTTGATTCCTACCACTCTCGTTGGCTAGAAATCAAGCCTTGAGCCCCTGTTGGTTGAACAATGTGACACTCCCAAAACACCACAATTATGCTACACTTAACCACCGTTTTTTGTCGATACGTGACTTTGGAAAACAAAACACCCGCGGAAACATTTCTAAAATTTCCATCAGTCTTGATCGGTTCGAAATCCACCAATCACAGCCACTAGTGTGACTTTCAGACCTTCTTTAAATCATGCTAGCAGGTTGTGATTGGTGGATTTCGATCTGCTCTGTCGATAACATGTATGATTGACGGAAATTTTGGAAACGTTTCCTTGGGTGTTTTGGTTTCGAAAGTCGCGTATCAACGAAAACGGTGGTAATATTAACTACACCAGCAAATGTTACTGGGTAAGAAGAAATCTGGACTGGATGGAAAAATAGACTAAACAAAGTATTTACAACTGTGAAAAACATTTGAAAAGCAGAAAGAATCATTTTTTTTGCATGTGCTCATCATTGTTAGATTGATATGGCAAGTTAAGCTTCACAGGTAAAAGCCCTTGATAATTTTAAAATAATTATTGACAAAATAAAAGTAACACCAATTTTGTGGAGAAATTTTATTTCCACTGAGTTGTAACATTTTCACAGGCCATATTAATGGTGTCTTTACTCGTCCTCATAAAGCCAAGGGTAAGCCACTGGTTTTCCAGTCCACAAGCTCTTCATCTTTAAACCAGAGAGCAATTTCCTTCTTTGCTGTTTTAACAGAATCACTCCCATGACAGATGTTCCTAAAGGAAGGAAATTATTTTTAAAAAATAAACTCTGTAAAAAGACAATGCCATAACAAGTGATATCAAAGAAGTATTCACCTGGGTGAGGAGTTCACAAACTAGTACATCCTAACCTTGGTTACAACATCACATGAACCACAAAGACATTTAATTGGCTAACTGATTCATGATTACATCTAGTCATAGTAATTGTTTTCCTTAGCTCGACAAGATCAAATTGGCTGCTTCCAGAAAATATCCATACCTCACCTTATTTGAGACCAAAATGGCCAAATCGATACCCTATTTCTGACCAAAAATGGCGTGAAAAACCCATACCCTTTGGGGTCACACATACCAATATTGACGATATATTATACCTTTAGCCCAGATCAAGAAATTCAAAACAAACTACCTGCCAATGTGAATTGAGAAAATCTCCACGAAACTGAGCCTGGCTTCGATTTTGCCTACAGGTGAAAGAAAGACAAATCAACATGTGATCAAATGCAGCTGGCTATAAGCCTGTAAGCCTTGATACACGTAAATCGGTTCCCAACTTAACATCATGATAGTCTTTCTCACATTAACAGATTGTAAAATATCAAACTTTTAAAATGATACACAGCGACACCTAACAGGCATAAAATGGGCTTACGTTAACCCTCGCCAGAAGTAGTCTGCCCACTATCAGGGCAAGATACAAGAATGATATTTCAAAGGAGGAGCTGGTATCTTGAGGTTACAGAATCAATGAAATAACCCTCCAAAACGTGACAATTTGAGAATCAGGACCTAGTAATTGAACATATAAAATTAAACTAGAAATACTAGCAATAAGTAAGTAACACATTTAAGTGTCGATGTGTTTAGCCTCAATAGACTAACTGGGGACACTAACAAAATACACGTATAAAAAAAATTAAATATTTACAAGAAAATGATTAAAATTAAGAAAGTGTCATGTCACAAAGATGAAATTATGCAAGGCACATGCCCAGGGAGTTTGCCTTTATTTCGTCCAAAATACACCCAAACCTCCCATAAGTGACCACCCAAAATGTGAAGTTTTGGTGGTTGCTTAGGTGAAGTAGTCGCTTATAAGAACTTAGACCATATTGGATCAAAGTTGTGCCTCATTAGCATATGGTAATTACAGAGACTTACCCCAAGTTTTAAATGTTTTATTCATGTGAAAAGTCAATTTCAAGGAAAAATCAAGAACTTCCCAGTGAGAAATTCCCGTCTCTGATGTGCTTAACCCAGAAAATATGTGATAATGTTTCAGCACAATATTGCCCAATTTCTACTCTATTATCTGTCGGGTGGTTGCTTACAGGAAGTTGAAAACAAAAGAAAATTTCAAACCTTTAGCTTTAAAAGTGGTTATGGTCACTTGACAGAGGTGGTCACTTATAGTGATTTGACTTACAAGGTCTAGGCATTTTAGAAAACTGGTCGCTGAGGGGAGATGGTTGCAACAGGAGGTTTGACTGTATTCACAGTAATTATAATAATTATTATTATTTACAATTAATTTTCTTTTCTGCTCCTTTAAAGAGATGGTAGCTAGCCACCCAATCCACCTCCCCTCCCCCCCCACCCTGCCTCCCACCCACATTCTCCAAATCACCACTAGAGGTACATAGGTCAGATTATGATCACATTTTTAAACTTACTGGATCTGTTTCTCCCAGGATATCTCTGCAAGTTTTAACAACACCAAGACCTTCCCAGACCTGAAAAAGTAAAATAAACAACCACAAATCTCAACAAACTGGGTCTGAACACGAAAATTTAAAAGGAAAACCTTTGCTTACATTTCTTAATGAAATACAAAATACAATATTAGACACCCTTAGGAATATTTCACATGATCAACTGCTGACAAACATGCAAATGTATTTCAAGAAAAAAAATTGATTCCGACTGTGTGAATATCCCAGCATCTTTTCTGTATTATAACGAACGAGTTGAATGTTGAAAAGATTTAGAAACAATTATAGCGCGGATTGTAACTTGAATGTACAACATGTATGTCTGCATTTAATATCAATGTGGAAAAATCTTTGGAGCAAGATCCAAATTAAACATTGCTAACAATGAGACAGAAAGGAAAAGCAAAATTAAATTTCAAAAAAGATTACTCAAAGAACGTCCATACCATGGGTACAACTGGGCCGGACGACATGTACTTCACCAGACCAGGGAAGAATTTCTTGTCCTTCAGTTCTTCATAATGCTGTTCGAGTAGTTCTTTACTTGCCTTAAGAGACACAAAACAACTATTAATGTAACATTTTTTAAAATCATCAACTGGTTGCAAATTAACAGAAACAGAAACAGTACTTATGAAATTGTACCTGCATAAATTTAATGGCGACCAGTTTAAACCCCTTCTGTTCGAATCTTTTGATGATATCCGCAATAAGGCCTCTGTGAACAGCATCTGGTTTGAGCATGAGGAATGTTCGCTCCTTGTTTTTCTTGTCATCGTCAGCCATTCTCAGAACTTATTTTTTGCCAAGACAGTAACTGAGTAAGCGACAGACAGAAGGGCAGCACTGAAACGGGCAACTTCGCCGAGGTATTTTAAAGAGAATGTCACGCCACGTGGGCTGGGCCTTTAAAATTTTGTAAGGGAGGGGAGGATAGGGGATACGGACTTCCCTGACCAGGGGCCCGTTTCTCGAAGCTCCCGGTAATGTTTTCCATTCCAGACGGGAGTTTCAAAAGTTTTAAGTTTATACAGTAAAGTTATTAGCTAAAGAAACAAAAGTGGACTTTATTAGAGTTCAGAACACACGCTACTCTTCTTGAGATTTTGATTTCAAAATGTGATTTCGGGCCCGTTAAGTTACCGGGTCTTTCGAGAAACGGGCCCACGGACCCGGTCCTCTTAGCCAGCTAAGAAGGCCTACAAATGACATTAATGAGTTCAGGCAGAGGATATTTTCGGGATGAAACCAGTGCTAAATCAGCAAAAATCTTAGTCCAAAATGTCTAGCAGATCCAATACATGTGTCTTCAGGGTTCAGAGCCTCCTTTCCTAGCTAGTGTTATTGTGTCAAGTCCCCAGCCGACTCCCCAGCCACCAAAGAGGGGATGACCGCTGGATCTGGGGATGGCAAATTTATGGTACTTCCTGGAATTGGCACAGTTTTAAATTTCATATAGTAATTTTTATATAGTGGTCCTATATTACCAGGTTTCAGCGGTCAGCAAATGCTTATCCATTTTAGGCTGTGAATGTGTCGTTCCAGAAAATTTATATACCCCCCCCCCCCCCCCACCAACAAAGGGTTTTTTTTGCAAGACCCTCCTCTCACGTCTTCATCGCTGGTTTTCAGTGTCACGCCATTCAAAATAAAAGAAAGACGTTAACTATGCAATCGGACGTCTGTCATTGGGGTTTGCTACCAAAGGGTGAATTTCTCTCTCGAGAAACTCCAAAACATTAAAATAATATTTTTTCTAATACAAGAACCGTCCCGATAGCCAAATTTCCCGAAATAAGTTACAATGCCACATCACGCAAAAGCTTAGCAATTCAAGCGTAGTCCGTCATAAAACCAAGAACCCATTTGGAGAAAAAAATCTGTAAATCAGTTTTCAGCTGCTCTTATACATCATGAAAGTAAAATCTCAGGACGATCAATAGTTCTGTAGTTTGAATTTTTGGTGAGTCATTTGGTAAAGATTCCCCCATCCGCAGGCCTGGCTCCGCAGGAAATTACAATCCCTTCTGCAGGGGTGCGTGGATATGTTCTGGAACTGAACGATATCGATATCAGCTTTCAAAATTACTTTTAATGAAACAAGGAACAGAGTTCATCAAGATTGAAGGCAATAGTATTAACCAAAGAGGACTTGAAAAAGCCTGAAAGATAAGCAACGGCCCAGGGAGAGACATTTTTTGTGCCCACTTTACAGCTGTTATCGCACTAGCTCTGTGGTTGTGTTGTTGAAAAGAAATACTCGTAGCAAAAAATAAAGATCTGTAGACTCACAGCCTAACTAATGAAGGAATGAATGAACACGGAAAGATTTATTGAAGGTACACTGGCTTTTTTATTTTGTTTAGTCACACAAAAATTGTGAGCAATTTATTCCTAACTACACTTTTATTACATTTCAGTCTTCATAAACATATTTATAAGCTGCTGGGTTCCAGTCCACTAGGTCCTCCTTATTTTTGAACCAAAGTGCAATTTCCTTCTCCGCACTTTCTACCGAGTCACTTCCATGAATGATATTCCTACAGAGAGAAAAACACGTTTCAAATGAGCAAGCCTTTGTCATCACATCATTTGATTTTAAAAAGTGGCCTGGTGCTAATTTACTAATTTGCGCAAGGGAGGGTTCTTTTATTAGAGAAGGCGATGGTTATAAGAGAAGGGGCTCTTAACTCTATGACTCCCGCGCCATGCCACCCAGGACAACCCTTAGCCTTTGTTCCATTTCCGACTTTATCATTGCCTTTGACCAAAAATGGCAACTATGCTCAACTTCTGTAGAAGGAAATGATCTTTCCAATTGTACCCAGATCAGAGTGATTGGCTCAATGGAGCATGAAATAATTATGCAGGAAAATGTTCAGAAATTTGAGTGAAAAACTCTGCAAAATTTTCTGCCATTACACATGCCTACCCCATGGCAAAAATTGCCCATCTCAATGATGCTTTCTTGGAAGTTTTTGAATGGGAAGTAAGCCCAGTGGAAGGTCAATCACTACAGCAAAAAGATGAAAAAAGGTGAAAAAGGGAAGCCAAAAAAACAAAAAGCCCCAAGTCAGAAGCAGGTCACTTCTCAAAATTTTGATTTCTAGGCATGCCTGAGTAAAAAAGGTCTTAAAACGCGACAGTAGTGGAAAGAAAGGCATGCAGTCGTGTTGCAAATGCCTTTTTGAGATGATTGGAGCAAATTTGGCCCATATCCAGCCTGAAAATCTCCAAAATGTCCATAAAATGCGTTTTTGACAAAAAGCTGTGGAAGTTAATGGGTTACTTCTCCTTAAACATAAAAACATCTGAATACGATACAATACTATTGTGTGGTTCCAGAAAATATTCTCCTTAAAGTACACAACTGATTGCATCTGCTGCCATAGTTTTTATGGCAAATGAAAAGCGCACATGTTGTAGTGCACCTGCGATCCCAGTTTTGAAAGAGGCTGATGAAACAATATGGCACTTACGATTTTCTTGTAATATTCAGACAATATTTTAGCAGAGCCAGAAAGGTGAATTGTCTACTAGCTACTATTTCCGTATCTAAAGATTTAAAAACGAAATGTCATGTTGTGGTTACCTTTAGTTATCATAGAAATAGCAAGGCAACCAGTTCTGAGAATTTAGTCACCAGTGCTCAACTATTGGTCACATTGGCGACCAGTGAGTCGCAATTTCAAGCCCTGTTTATAGAAATCCGATTTAAAACTTGCCTTCCGATCTGGATGCAGAAGTCTCCACGGATTGTTCCTGGCTGTGATTTGGCCTGATGAAGGTGTAAAGAAACATTATTGCAATATAATAATTATTGCAAAGCGTTCTTTAAAATAGTTCAAACAACACTGACATTAAATTTACAGTACTTACTTTACATTAGTCCATAATATAACTACATATATCTTATTAGATGTTTTGTTGTGTAGTATCGCTGAGTATTTTTACGAGTTGTGCCGTATTTTGGCGAGCCTGTAGGGCGAGTCAAAATACAACCAACGAGTAAAAATTCTCAGCAATACTACACAACAAAACGTCTAATAAGAGATTTATTATCCAACACACCAAATTGGTATGTTCGCGCGAGCGAATTTCGTGGATATTTATTTACAGGGAATGCGTGACAGAAGTATGCAAAGCGACACGGAATTGGCATGGGAAATCCAGCTAACTGATTGGTCAACGGCAGGAAACCTGTCTAACCGGTCGTCTGGAGTACAAATACTGCGTGATATTTGTACTCGTCTTAAGAGCAAATGTCCACAAAAATCAAATATAGTCCGGTAAGACTTGAAAAATTAAATTCGCCCTACTTTTGCATATAAGTAGACCTCAGTAAAGGTAAAAACGCCATGTGTTTTCTTTCATCAAATATTTCGGTATTTCCGAGAAAAACGACATTTTCGATTTCACGTCCTGGCATCAATTTAGCGAGTCCCAACCGGGCTGAAAATCGACGATTTTCAAATGATTCGCGTGTCGCATTTATTGAGTGCAGGAAAGTTGTAATACAACCAACTTTTTGCATATCTCTTGGTCGTCCAGAAAAGCACAATTACAGGAAAATTGTATTAATCTAATTATTTGGCGGTTAACAAAAGCAAAGTGTTCTCCGCCGTGGAGTTCGACGGTTGGTGAAAAGAATTGACATTTTGACCAAGTGCCATATCTCG
>JAHPZR010003854.1:42500-60200 GCA_019787425.1 Platygyra sinensis
AGAAACAGTTTGACAAATTCAGGATGTTACAAATCGAAGAGGGTAAGCATGTTTATCATATTTATACCTTTGTAACGCTGACTTTCGAACCAAAGTGATATTGGTATGTAGATTGCGGATACAATGATAATATACTCTTGGTCACGCACTCAACACTGCTGGCGTGATTTTGTGTCTAGAGTAAGCAATTTTGAATAATTTTTTGACGACTGCCAAATCATTTGCCCAAACTAAACTTTACATATTTTGAAAGACCTACCCTTCCTTAATTAAAATCCTTAATCTTATGAAATTCGGTGATATGGCACATGGTCAAAATAACAATTCTTCGCACCGACCGACGAAGTTAAGGTTGGAGAACACTCTGGTTTTATTGACCGCAAAATTATTAGATTAGTCCAATATTCTTGAAATTGTGGGTTTTGGACAAGGAAAAGTTATGCAATAAGTTGGTTGCATTACAATTTTTCTGCGCTTGATGGTTGCGACATGCGAATCAAATGAAAATGGTCGATTTTCAACCCAAATGGGACTCGCTAAACTGAGTCTGGAGGGTAAATCGAAAAAGTTGTTTTTCTCAGAAAGACAAAACTATTTCGAGGAAAAAAACACAGGCTGTTTGTATTCTTGCTTGGGGCTAACTATATGCAAAAGGGGAAAGAAATTGAGTTTTCAAGCCTTGCCGAAGAATTTGGATTTTGTTTGATTCTTGTGGGGATTTGCTCTTAAGCATTATTTGTAATCTGCGAAGTGCAGTTGGATAATAATAACACATATTTCCTTCATACCTTACCAGTTACAATCATTTGGTAATTATTGCAAACCATAGGAAAGTAAAACATTAACTCACAGGATCTGTTTCTCCAAGCATAACACGCCCTGTTTTTTACAACTCCAAGGCCTTCCCACACCTGCACGGGGAAAAGCCACCATTTCAAAATCACAGTTTCCAATTATTAACAGTCTGACCAAAAGGGTTCAGAAGCAAAAAATTTACCAGTTTCTAATAAACAACATTATTACTGGTGGTCAGATGAATCAAACCTTCACAACAGTATCAGGACGTCATAAAGGGGCGTAACCTGTAGCACCTGTTACTGCCAAGTACGATTGATTTTCCCTTGATGCTACAGGTGAAACTGCCAGTTGTCGATAGAATTCACCCATAAAATAACAAATCTGGTATGAATGTGGAGAATAACGCTTCAGGTGACTAAAAACTTTGTGACAGCCCTGAGTATGAGCGAATAACAACTGCTTGCAAAGCATACCAAGACAAAGTCTAAACAAATGAAACATGCCACAACTCACCATGGCAACAACAGGTCCACTGGCCATATGTTTCACCAGCCCAGGAAAGAATGGAAGATGACTCAGGTCAGCATAATGCGCTCGCAGATGGTCTTCACTTGCCTATAAATAAAAGCAAAGGAAGTATTATAACCATTATAGGACTAACACGATTCAAGAACTTAGTAATGTCTTGCAAAATTCATCAATCTAAAGGTCAACAAACTGCTTGAAAGGTCAGCAAATGGTTTGCTAGCCCCAACCTATGACAAAGCATAATGATAAATTTTAGCCAAATTTCAAGTGCCTCAATTTTTTTTTTCACCAATCACCGTTATGAAGTGATGTTTGATTTGTAAGTTTAAGAAAGACATGTCCTTCCCTATTAGTCTGGCTGTCTTGCAAAGTCTCAAATGTTACCCTAGCATCATCTTACCCAAGACATGGAATCATTCTTTCCTACCTGCATGAATTTCATTGCAACTAATTTAAATCCTTTCTGCTCAAATCGCTTGATGATGTCTCCCACCAATCCTCGCTGGACTCCATCAGGTTTTACCATTATAAAGGTTCTTTCATGCTTGCCTTTAGTTGGTACCTAAATACACAAAAAAACAGCAACTGAAGTCATATCTGTTGGGGTCCTTTCCAGTCCTGGCACAACTAGAGACTATGAGCAGTCTCTCTCATTTGCTTGAAAATTTTGAGGTACGCTATAGCTACTTATGAGTGCAGTGGGTATCAATGCTGTTACAGTTTTGATGTTTTCAGATCAGGGTAGAAAATAAAACTTCCTTCAGGGGCCAACTGCCAACTGGTTTTGTCCACAACTACTCCAAAATTTCCCAATAAAAACAATGGGAAATCTGACCATTTTGTTGCTTATCATATACAGGCTGTAAATAAGCTTTTAAAGGAGAGACACACATCAGCCATAAAAAAACATGCATAAATATGATAATATCAGAGTCCTGTGTGTTGGGTCTCTCACAGAGCTTATTTGGCATAATTACAATTATTAGAATTCTACTAGTACACTAATGCAAATGCTACAATCTAATTGGCTGAGCTACTCGTATACTATCAGCCATTTGAGTGCAGTGGCTGCCGGTCATCCACAAAATGCGATGTTTTTCTAGTTTTTCCGAAGTTTTGGAAGGAATTTTAGTTGTAAACGGGTAATTAAAATTCCTGAAAAGACTAGATGAAGCCATTTACGGTTTCTTAACTTTAAAAACTTGAAAATATTGAAAAAGCAGGTTGCCGCGTAAACAACTACAAAGTTAGCAAGGACAGTTCAATACATGCAACTTTGTTTAAGAGTAAAGTTCAATAATGCATGGGAAAATCATTGGAAACAGTCATTTGCATTAATTCAATTAGAATTCTACTAAAACAATTAGATTATTCGCTCTCGATTTCTACGAGGTGATAGTTGATGAGGCCTTCCATAACTATCACCTCATAGAAATTAAGAGTGAATTTAACAAATTGACGTCAGTTTTTTCACGTGTCTGTCCTGCTTTTGATCATGAATTTCAAAGTAGCTGTGGATCCACGAGGCGATAGCTGAGTGGATCTGCAGACTACTTTGACAATGTTATGACGAAATTCATTGTCAATAACAGGACAGACACATTAAAAACTGACATCAATTTGTTTTTTACGATAACAAATTGTCAAATTGCACGCGCGCTCTTATGATTTCATGTGTCTGTCCGCTTATTAACAATAAAAATTAGCCAATGAGCGCGCAAGGATTTCTGTAGTTATCATAAAATGAATTATTTCATATATATTTCACATATAAATTCATGTGTCTGTCCGCTTACTGACGATAAAATTAGCCAATGAGTGCGCAAGAATTTGTCCTGTTATCATAAAAAATCTAATTGTTAAATAGTGGAGGTCATGTAACCCAGGCAATAATTAGATGCAACATTTGATTGTGTAGCTGACATCACACCATGCTGGTAAGTATATTGGGCATTTGGGAGAATTTCTTGGGAAGATGATAATTGACGGGAGGGCGCAGGAATTCAAAAGTTCAATTTCCGAGCAGCTAGGTAGGGGGAGACAAGGTGGACTCTTGCATTGTGACGTGGTTGACCTTGGTTGCTTCAGAGCAACTGCATGAGGGAGCCAATATCACAAATCAAAGTTCTGACAAGTTTTAAATGAACACCCGAATTTCCAAATTATTGATTTTTCCGTATTGTACAGCTAAAGATTATATGAATTATGAATTCTGGTTTATCTGGGTGAACTGTCCACAATTTGAGCTTGCTAGGAGAGCTTCCAGGGTGATGCTCGATATACCAAGTCAATATATGCACTATTGTCTCGTTCTTTTGTGTGAAGTCTATTGTGTTATTGTGTAAGGGATAGGAATCATTGTTGTGTTCTTTGTGACGTAACTCGAGACTTGCTATTCACTTGGTATATCGTGCACCAGCCAGCTTCCAAGTGTCCGAATGCTAAAAATATGGCACCGGCTGGCATGGACTGCAATTTTCAATTGCTGACTTGTTAGTTATAATAGACAACAACCCACTACACTTTAAATCAAAGTTAACACTAGAAGCGAGTCAAATATCTGTCCAAATGCCGTACCTTGGTTGCCGCATGTACATTCCCAATGAGGGAAAAATTATTGTTGTACAATTGGTTTGCCGCAAAAAGTCCCGCAGTTGCTGCTGAGGCTCCGATTAGAAGAGGCCCAGCAAAACGAAAAGATGATGCACCTTGTTTCGATTGAGAAGTCAGTGCTCTCCTGGTCACTGCTGTTCTAACGGCGTTCAGGGAAGAACGAAGAATAGGACTGACACGGCTGCGAAATGCCATCTTACTCAAGGAAGCACTACAAGGACCATGTGACGAAACTACGATCAAGGACGCCGCGAAGGACTAGGTTCAGTTTAGTGATTTTAAGGGGGGTAGGAGTAAGGTTTGGTGAGCACGAAATTATTTGGTATCGATCACTAACAAAGCTAACAAAGTAGCAGTTTTCCATCATACTGTAGTAGATTTGAAGCTACATAGATCTTACCTTGCATCGCTCATTGTTGCCCTCGCAAAACTGTTGCGATTGATCCCCGAGGGCTCCAGTGAGTCATCGAACTGGAAATCATTATTTTCGGCACTCGGTTCGAGATCATCGTGTTCCTTACCAGAAAGTGACATTTTTATTGTAGTTAAAAGCGTAAGAGTGAGTAGACACCTCATTCTTAGTAATTCTATTAAATTTCCCTACAATATCCAGCCAGTTTCTCATAGCAGGAAATTTCGCACATCACTACCTCCCCTGCTAGAAGTCTTTTTGTCGCATTTTCGCCTAATGGACTGGAACAACTAGTAAGAATGGGCACCATGTGTACCCGTGTACATGTGGTCACAACAGATGAATATATAAATACTGTTTCCCAGAGTCTTGTCTCTATTTGGTTCGCTTGCGCACACAACTGACTTTTTTACCTGTTGCTCATACAAAGGAGGGGGAACACGGTAACCGAAATCGAGAAACTGTTTTCGAAGTAAACAGGCAGCATTTTCGTTTGCGGTCCTTTTTGCATCATTATGCTCTCGAAGTTTTTTTTGCTGCGTCATACCGCATAACAGGGTAAAATTACGGTGGCCAATTCACATTATCAACTCAGTTGATAAAACCAAATTATAGGGTAAAATGTGGGTTTACCTCGGTGTAAAAACCTGTGAAGTTTTTCTTTGTTTTGTAGCTATCGTTAGGGTTAGGTTCTATTATGTTGACTTCTTTGTTTTCTTTGTTTTACGTCACTTGTGAGTGTCACAGGTTTTTGCACCGAGGATGAGCCTAAAATCTGTCTGCGTTCGCAGGCTACTTATACTTAATATAATGACAGCACCACCAATTAGAAATTCCGTGTGATATAAATGTGACTTTCTTCCAAAGAGTTTGAATTCTTTCTTCATAGGGCTTTAGGAAGTCTTGGAAGTCACACGGTACCAGGACCAAAAAAAGGGAAAAGTGGGACACACTCGTCTCACGACATTACGAGCCAAAGATGTAGAATTTCATAAGAAATTAGACATGTTCCTGCTATATAGAGCAGTTTTCATTTGAATGTCGAAAAGTAATTGGTTTTGCACTTTCTACGCTACATGGTTAGGCAGGGGACGTTAAAGAACCCACGCCACTTATCGGAAAAGAGTAGGGCACGTAGTTCCGGTGTGGTTGGTCTATCTCAACTTAATCCTACATTTCATGCATGGGTTGGGTGGGTGAGTGAGATCAAATATGAACTGAATAGCGGCAGCCTGAGGCGCCTTCACAAGCTGACGTTCATTCATTCATGATTGGCTTAAAAAATTCGCGCCACTTTTTCATCCAATCAGAAGTACAACACAACAACTAATCGTGACGCGTTCCCATGCATTTTCCACGCTTTGCGTCAGCTACCTGTAATTACTTTGAGTGTTTATTGGTTCACTGTATTGTCTGTGTTCTTTGTGATTGGCTAGAGTAATTACTTTGGTTTTTGGTTTTATGACACTCAATCAGGTGATGGGCTCCTGACTCAATTGAAAACTACTCTAACTTAAGGCTGGGGTACACCTGAATTAAAGTGAAATTTTGGCAAGTTTAAAGAGAGGTTGAAAGGGAAAAAAAGGGTTATGGAACACCACCAGACAGTTGCCCGACGCACAATGGCACCCCAGGTTGTTGGGCAACTGTTTGGAGTGTATCTACCAATTTTTTAACTTCAAACTCTAATCAGTTTTAAAACAACAACAAATCTTCAAAGTTTCCTATTCTCATAAATTTTACTAACCCTTGAGAAAAACTATTTATCTCCAAATTATACCTAAAAATCCCCCAATGATTTACAGTGATTCGAACTTTTAAACGCGCGAACCAGTAAAATCACCACATTTTAATTAAGATCCTGCTGACGAGGTAAACAAGCCACGAGTGACCCCCATTTTTTTTTGTTGCTTTTTTATAATGTTTCATATCCATAAATGTTCATTGTTACGCCAAAGTTTCAAAAAAAGTTGGATAGTAGAACAATTTCAAGCGGAATTACCTTTAAGGTTAGATTCAAACTCGGCTTACTGAATAGTTTGAATGGCATATCCGAGGATTCACAAATAATGCACGGAGTTGTCTGAGGAGCATTTTAAGGTCTTGTAAAATAGCTCCGCCTAGCCTGAGCCTATTACCCCTAGGCATGACTAGATTTTGTTATTCTTGCGATTTCTCGCAACGGTGACTACGTAATTATTATTCAACTCTCCATACACTGTACGAATTCCGATTCTCTGGTTGGTTGATTTGTGCCACGTGCACTGGGTTGTGACGAAACCAACCTCCTTGACGTCATTATCGTGGTGTAATAGCCGTGGTGTAAATTCTATACACCACTGTCATTACACCATGGCTTCGTGCTGACTCAAAGGTTGACGATTTTTGTTTGCAGTGCAATTCAATTTGAATAATAAAAATGTTAACGCACTCATTGCTCGTGAATTTATCTCCGGTGGCCTCGTATGCGGTTTTGTTTTTTTTGAAATTTTCTCGTTCATTGTTTGTGAACTCGTGCAGGTAAATCCTGGATAATTCACTTGCTGAGTGCGTTAACCCTGTAATAGAGGCCGCCCACAAGCATAATAAAATCGTGAGCCTCGAACGGAGCCAGACCCGCAAGAAGAGCTTCAGCGAGTTTTATTTTGGCTTATAGTTGGTTTAATCAGGAAGGTTGATTTTTCCATGGATAATAGTTTGCGATTATCGCTTTATAATTAAATCGTGAAAATCAAATTAACGACTGGCCTGCTGTTTTAAGGAGTCCTTCATCGCCACAAATTTTTACTGTGGAAAGTATCTTTTCCTATAACTCCCGCAAAGTATCTTACAAACCTTAGGATCTTACACTTCAAGGAATATTGTTTTTTCCGGCCAAAGCTGAATATTCTTATATCTGCTGATGACACTATTTTGAATTTTTTAGATTCTCTGAGTAATCTTTGTGGCAGATTCTTAAATTTCACATATGTCGGTCGCCCCCGTATTCTCATAAAACATACTGATAATTATTGTTAACAAAAGAGAAATTGTACTCACGATTTTCGGTCAAGATCAAGCTGAGGAGGGGTAGGGTTTGTTAAGATATGTATGACACCGTCTTATTACCTGCGGGCCTCTTCTCAGCTTGGTATTCTATATCGTTCAAATTAGATCCAAAAAAGTCTCTTTTCTCACGAAAAAATATCCCCCTCGCCTCACCATGTATTGAAATAATGAAACAACTCAAATTTACCGGAATTGTTTTGTTAGCAAAACAATATATTTCCTGTTATGGCTGCTTCCACTAGTCTATTTCAGTGAACTTACTCATGCCATCACTTCTTTGTGGGGATCATCCTTGTCTTCTGCTATGCACTAGGCTTAGCTGCGTTTTTTCCTCAATGTTTTTAAAACAACTATATCTGATGCTTCTTAGTTACCACACATACTTCTGCCCCTATACATCACAAAGGTACTGGTCGTGTAAAAACCATTGCATAAGTATCACCCTATGAAAATGTATAATCATGACAAACTACGTTAAACCACATGATTTCATGGGATGAAAGAACACCGGGAAATATCATCACTAGTTTGTGTTTCAGACAGTCTTATAATGGTCTGATATCTATGTCATTTACGGGAAGTGGTTTCTTTCTAGCGTATTTATCACGTGTTACCTCTAGTAAGTGCACTGGCGTTTGAGGTCAACCACGTAAAACAGCAAAAAGTTGAACTGTAGCCGACGCTTTTAATTTTGTTATTTCTAATTATCTTTTTCAACCGTCAAGCTAGCACATTATCTCGGTCTGATATTAAGAATCCGTGAAGCCACCCCCCCCCCCGGATCTGTCTCAGTTCAAGCGTCAGGGTACTAAGAACTTTATCGCCTTGAGCATCACGTGAAAAGTAGACCTAATCCTGTTTATTTAGACCGTATCTACTAATTATGGGTCGTTTGAAGGATATTTTTTCCTATACCCTTTGTTTGATTCGACGCACCTATTAAACACCCAGACCTTCCATATTTTAAAGAGGTTGAGAGCACCCCTTCAATTTTATAATATTTTTGCCATTGGTTTAAATTTGGCATTGTATTGTATAATTTTGGCATTGGTTCAATTTTCCAAGCAAACACAACTTCAGGCGCTGTTGCTTTTGTCTGGAATTTTTTTTTTTATAATGAGACCCTGGAGTATTTCCGTGGAAAGACGTATTGGTTATGGCCAAAACATTGACTGACTGCTTAGACCCTAAAATGAAAACTGACGCTAAAAACACTGTTTCAGATAAGTACTATTTAAAAGATACGTAGGCCTTTCTACTGACATTTGTGGCCGCTTGTGCGTGTTAGCTTTTGTAACCACGTTTTACGATCCTAAAATTAACATTATGATCATTTCTGTGTGCTGACAGGTGACAGGCATATTTATTATTGTTTTTTCTTAGTCTCCCCCTAGGTATCATTCACGTAGTCTTTTTGCATGAGCTCTATGGGATTTTCTTGGACTTCAATTGCCTTCTTCCATCTAAATGGCATTTTACAAAGGGCAAAAAATAACAAAAAAATGTAACAAAAGAAACAAACAATTAGTATTGCTTACAATTACATGGGGGGCTTCGTCACTAAGATTCGTTTCGTGCAGCCCACGCCCGCCAAATCCATTTTATTATCAACCCGTGATGATCAATCAATAACTGGAATCATACTTTACTTTCTCAGTTCAAAAGATATATGAAATGTAAGCGAGGCATCCCGTGTTAAAATTGGTCATTTGCTAGAATGGATTAGCTCCAAAATATGGTGAGACACTTCGTGTACACATAACAGGTAGCAAGCAGAATAAACGACACCCTATTTAGGCAGAGAATAAACTGCTGGGTCCAGGCACTGATCTCTAGAGGATTAGGTCCTAAGCGCCTGCTCGGAAATGGTAAAGCGTCTCATAAATGGTGTCTGAGGTTACAACCATAATTAAATCTTGTGTAAACCTTTGGTAGGGACTTTACTAAGATCGGCTGGTACTTTATAGACACAAATTTCAAGTGTCCTCACCATTATTTTAAGTATCCATTCTAGTCATAAACCAGGTGTAAAAATACATCCCTCGTCCCCAGACGCCGCGCTCCGTTTGCCGTCACCACCAAGAATCGTCTTGACCTCTGGCTGAAGAGCGTTAGCGATATCTACGCCAGCTCGCGTAGATATCGCTTTCGCTCTTCAGCCTGAGGTCAAGACGATTCTTGCTGCTGACGGCAAACGGAGCGCGGCGTCTGGGGACGAGGGATGTATTTTTACACCTGGTTTATGACTAGAATGGATACTTAAAATAATGGTGAGGACACTTGAAATTTGTGTCTATAAAGTACCAGCCGATCTTAGTAAAGTCCCTACCAAAGGTTTACACAAGATTTAATTATGGTTGTAACCTCAGACACCATTTATGAGACGCTTTACCATTTCCGAGCAGGCGCTTAGGACCTAATCCTCTAGAGATCAGTGCCTGGACCCAGCAGTTTATTCTCTGCCTAAATAGGGTGTCGTTTATTCTGCTTGCTACCTGTTATGTGTACACGAAGTGTCTCACCATATTTTGGAGCTAATCCATTCTAGCAAATGACCAATTTTAACACGGGTTGCCTCGCTTACATTTCATATATCTTTTGTACTGAGAATGTAAAGTATGATTCCAGTTATTGATTGATCATCACGGGTTGATAATAAAATGGATTTGGCGGGCGTGGGCTGCACGAAACGAATCTTAGTGACGAAGCCCCCCATGTAATTGTAAGCAATACTAATTGTTTGTTTCTTTTGTTACATTTTTTTGTTATTTTTTGCCCTTTGTAAAATGCCATTTAGATGGAAGAAGGCAATTGAAGTCCAAGAAAATCCCATAGAGCTCATGCAAAAAGACTACGTGAATGATACCTAGGGGGAGACTAAGAAAAAACAATAATAAATATGCCTGTCACCTGTCAGCACACAGAAATGATCATAATGTTAATTTTAGGATCGTAAAACGTGGTTACAAAAGCTAACACGCACAAGCGGCCACAAATGTCAGTAGAAAGGCCTACGTATCTTTTAAATAGTACTTATCTGAAACAGTGTTTTTAGCGTCAGTTTTCATTTTAGGGTCTAAGCAGTCAGTCAATGTTTTGGCCATAACCAATACGTCTTTCCACGGAAATACTCCAGGGTCTCATTATAAAAAAAAAATTTCCAGACAAAAGCAACAGCGCCTGAAGTTGTGTTTGCTTGGAAAATTGAACCAATGCCAAAATTATACAATACAATGCCAAATTTAAACCAATGCCTAAAATATTTTAAAATTGAAGGGGTGCTCTCAACCTCTTTAAAATATGGAAGGTCTGGGTGTTTAATAGGTGCGTCGAATCAAACAAAGGGTATAGGAAAAATATTCCTTCAAACGACCCATAATTAGTAGATACGGTCTAAATAAACAGGATTAGGTCTACTTTTCACGTGATGCTCAAGGCGATAAAGTTCTTAGTACCCTGACCCTTGAACTGAGACAGATCCGGGGGGGGGGGTGGCTTCACGGATTCTTAATATCAGACCGAGATAATGTGCTAGCTTGACGGTTGAAAAAGATAATTAGATATAACAAAATTAAATGCGTCGGCTACAGTTCAACTTTTTGCTGTTTTACGTGGTTGACCTCAAACGCCAGTGCACTTACTAGAGGTAACACCTGATATATACGCTAGAAAGAAACCACTTCCCGTAAATGACATAGATATCAGACCATTATAAGACTGTCTGAAACACAAACTAGTGATGATATTTCCCGGTGTTCTTTCATCCCATGAAATCATGTGGTTTAACGTAGTTTGTCATGATTATACATTTTCATAGGGTGATACTTATGCAATGGTTTTTACACGACCAGTACCTTTGTGATGTATAGGGGCAGAAGTATGTGTGGTAACTAAGAAGCATCAGATATAGTTGTTTTAAAAACATTGAGGAAAAAACGCAGCTAAGCCTAGTGCATAGCAGAAGACAAGGATGATCCCCACAAAGAAGTGATGGCATGAGTAAGTTCACTGAAATAGACTAGTGGAAGCAGCCATAACAGGAAATATATTGTTTTGCTAACAAAACAATTCCGGTAAATTTGAGTTGTTTCATTATTTCAATACATGGTGAGGCGAGGGGGATATTTTTTCGTGAGAAAAGAGACTTTTTTGGATCTATTTTGAACGATATAGAATACCAAGCTGAGAAGAGGCCCGCAGGTAATAAGACGGTGTCATACATATCTTAACAAACCCTACCCCTCCTCAGCTTGATCTTGACCGAAAATCGTGAGTACAATTTCTCTTTTGTTAACAATAATTATCAGTATGTTTTATGAGAATACGGGGGCGTCCGACATATGTGAAATTTAAGAATCTGCCACAAAGATTACTCAGAGAATCTAAAAAATTCAAAATAGTGTCATCAGCAGATATATGAATATTCAGCTTTGGCCGGAAAAAACAATATTCCTTGAAGTGTAAGATCCTAAGGTTTGTAAGATACTTTGCGGGAGTTATAGGAAAAGATACTTTCCACAGTAATAATTTGTGGCGATGAAGGACTCCTTAAAACAGCAGGCCAGTCGTTAATTTGATTTTCTCGATTTAATTATAAAGCGATAATCGCTAACTATTATCCATGGAAAAATCTACCTTCCTGATTAAACCAACTATAAGCCAAAATAAAACTCGCTGAAGCTCTTCTTGCGGGTCTGGCTCCGTCTGAGGCTCACCATTTTATTATGCTTGTGGGCGGCCTCTATTACAGGGTTAACGCACTCAGCGAGTGAATTATCAGGATTTACCTGCACGAGTTCACAAACAATGAACGAGAAATTTCAATACCGCAACGAGGCCACCGAGATAATTCACGAGCAATGAGTGCGTTAACATTTTTATTATTCAAATTGAATGCACTGCAAACAAAAATCGTCAAACTTTGAGTCAGCAGAAGCCATGGTGTAATGACAGTGGTGTATAGAATTTACACCACGGCTATTACACCACGATAATGACGTCAAGGAGGTTGTTTCGTCACAACCCAGTGCACGTGGCACAAATCAACCAACCAGAGAATCGGAATTCGTACAGTGTATGGAGAGTTGAATAATAATTACGTAGTCACCGTTGCGAGAAATCGCAAGAATAACAAAATCTAGTCATGCCTAGGGGTAATAGGCTCAGGCTAGGCGGAGCTTTTTTACAAGACCTTAAAATGCTCCTCAGACAACTCCGTGCATTATTTGTGAATCCTCGGATATGCATTCAAACTATTCAGTAAGCCGAGTTTGAATCTAACCTTAAAGGTAATTCCGCTTGAAATTGTTCTACTATCCAACTTTTTTTGAAACTTTGGCGTAACAATGATCATTTATGGATATGAAACATTATAAAAAAGCAACAAAAAAAAATGGGGGTCACTCGTGGCTTGTTTACCTCGTCAGCAGGATCTTAATTAAAATGTGGTGTTTTTACTGGTTCGCGCGTTTAAAAGTTCGAATCACTGTAAATCATTTGGGGGATTTTAGGTATATTTGGAGATAAATAGTTTTCTCAAGGGTTAGTAAAATTATGAGAAATAGGAAACTTTGAAGATTTGGTTGTTGTTTTAAACTGATTAGAGTTTGAAGTTAAAAAAATTGGTAGATACACTCCAAACAGTTGCCCAACAACCTGGGGTGCCATTGTGCGTCGGGCAACTGTCTGGTGGTGTTCCATAACCCTTTTTTTCCCTTTCAACCTCTCTTTAAACTTGCCAAATTTCACTTTAATTCAGGTGTACCCCAGCCTTAAGTTAGAGTAGTTTTCAATTGAGTCAGGAGCCCATCACCTGATTGAGTGTCATAAAACCAAAAACCAAAGTAATTACTCTAGCCAATCACAAAGAACACAGACAATACAGTGAACCAATAAACCACTCAAAGTAATTACAGGTAGCTGACGCAAAGCGTGGGAAAATGCATGGGAACGCGTCACGATTAGTTGTTGTGTTGTACTTCTGATGGGATGAAAAAGTGGCGCGAATTTTTTAAGCCAATCATGAATGAATGAACGTCAGCTTGTGAAGGCGCCTCAGGCTGCCGCTATTCAGTTCATATTTGATCTCACTCACCCACCCAACCCATGCATGAAATGTAGGATTAAAGTTGAGATAGACCACCACACCGGGAACTACGTGCCCTACTCTTTTCCGATAAGTGCGTGGGTTCTTTAACGTCCCCTGCTAACCATAGTAGCGTAGAAAGTGCAAAACCAATTACTTTTCGACATTCAAATGAAAACTGCTCTATATAGCAGGAACATGTCTAATTTCTTATGAAATTCTACATCTTTGGCTCGTAATGTCAGTGAGACGAGTGTGTCCCACTTTTCCCTTTTTTTGGTCCTGGTACCGTGACTTCCAAGACTTCCTAAAGCCCTATGAAGAAGAATTCAAACTCTTTGGAAGAAAGTCACATTTATATCACACGGAATTTCTAATTGTGGTGCTGTCATTATATTAAGTATAAGTAGCCTGCGAACGCAGACAGATTTTAGGCTCATCCTCGGTGCAAAAACCTGTGACACTCACAAGTGACGTAAAACAAAGAAAACAAAGAAGTCAACATAATAGAACCTAACCCTAACGATAGCTACAAAACAAAGAAAAACTTCACAGGTTTTTACACCGAGGTAAACCCACATTTTACCCTATAATTTGGTTTTATCAACTGAGTTGATAATGTGAATTGGCCACCGTAATTTTACCCTGTTATGCGGTATGACGCAGCAAAAAAAACTTCGAGAGCATAATGATGCAAAAGGACCGCAAACGAAAATGCTGCCTGTTTACTTCGAAAACAGTTTCTCGATTTCGGTTACCGTGTTCCCCTCCTTTGTATGAGCAACAGGTAAAAAAGTCAGTTGTTGTGGCGCAAGCGAACCAAATAGAGACAAGACTCTGGAAACAGTATTTATATATTCATCTGTTGTGACACATGTACACGGTACACATGGTGCCCATTCTTACTAGTTGTTCCAGTCCATTAGGCGAAAATGCGACAAAAAGACTTCTAGCAGGGGAGGTAGTGATGTGCGAAATTTCCTGCTATGAGAAACTGGCTGGATATTGTAGGGAAATTTAATAGAATTACTAAGAATGAGGTGTCTACTCACTCTTACGCTTTTAACTACAATAAAAATGTCACTTTCTGGTAAGGAACACGATGATCTCGAACCGAGTGCCGAAAATAATGATTTCCAGTTCGATGACTCACTGGAGCCCTCGGGGGATCAATCGCAACAGTTTTGCGAGGGCAACAATGAGCGATGCAAGGTAAGATCTATGTAGCTTCAAATCTACTACAGTATGATGGAAAACTGCTACTTTGTTAGCTTTGTTAGTGATCGATACCAAATAATTTCGTGCTCACCAAACCTTACTCCTACCCCCCTTAAAATCACTAAACTGAACCTAGTCCTTCGCGGCGTCCTTGATCGTAGTTTCGTCACATGGTCCTTGTAGTGCTTCCTTGAGTAAGATGGCATTTCGCAGCCGTGTCAGTCCTATTCTTCGTTCTTCCCTGAACGCCGTTAGAACAGCAGTGACCAGGAGAGCACTGACTTCTCAATCGAAACAAGGTGCATCATCTTTTCGTTTTGCTGGGCCTCTTCTAATCGGAGCCTCAGCAGCAACTGCGGGACTTTTTGCGGCAAACCAATTGTACAACAATAATTTTTCCCTCATTGGGAATGTACATGCGGCAACCAAGGTACGGCATTTGGACAGATATTTGACTCGCTTCTAGTGTTAACTTTGATTTAAAGTGTAGTGGGTGTTGTCTATTATAACTAACAAGTCAGCAATTGAAAATTGCAGTCCATGCCAGCCGGTGCCATATTTTTAGCATTCGGACACTTGGAAGCTGGCTGGTGCACGATATACCAAGTGAATAGCAAGTCTCGAGTTACGTCACAAAGAACACAACAATGATTCCTATCCCTTACACAATAACACAATAGACTTCACACAAAAGAACGAGACAATAGTGCATATATTGACTTGGTATATCGAGCATCACCCTGGAAGCTCTCCTAGCAAGCTCAAATTGTGGACAGTTCACCCAGATAAACCAGAATTCATAATTCATATAATCTTTAGCTGTACAATACGGAAAAATCAATAATTTGGAAATTCGGGTGTTCATTTAAAACTTGTCAGAACTTTGATTTGTGATATTGGCTCCCTCATGCAGTTGCTCTGAAGCAACCAAGGTCAACCACGTCACAATGCAAGAGTCCACCTTGTCTCCCCCTACCTAGCTGCTCGGAAATTGAACTTTTGAATTCCTGCGCCCTCCCGTCAATTATCATCTTCCCAAGAAATTCTCCCAAATGCCCAATATACTTACCAGCATGGTGTGATGTCAGCTACACAATCAAATGTTGCATCTAATTATTGCCTGGGTTACATGACCTCCACTATTTAACAATTAGATTTTTTATGATAACAGGACAAATTCTTGCGCACTCATTGGCTAATTTTATCGTCAGTAAGCGGACAGACACATGAATTTATATGTGAAATATATATGAAATAATTCATTTTATGATAACTACAGAAATCCTTGCGCGCTCATTGGCTAATTTTTATTGTTAATAAGCGGACAGACACATGAAATCATAAGAGCGCGCGTGCAATTTGACAATTTGTTATCGTAAAAAACAAATTGATGTCAGTTTTTAATGTGTCTGTCCTGTTATTGACAATGAATTTCGTCATAACATTGTCAAAGTAGTCTGCAGATCCACTCAGCTATCGCCTCGTGGATCCACAGCTACTTTGAAATTCATGATCAAAAGCAGGACAGACACGTGAAAAAACTGACGTCAATTTGTTAAATTCACTCTTAATTTCTATGAGGTGATAGTTATGGAAGGCCTCATCAACTATCACCTCGTAGAAATCGAGAGCGAATAATCTAATTGTTTTAGTAGAATTCTAATTGAAATTAATGCAAATGACTGTTTCCAATGATTTTCCCATGCATTATTGAACTTTACTCTTAAACAAAGTTGCATGTATTGAACTGTCCTTGCTAACTTTGTAGTTGTTTACGCGGCAACCTGCTTTTTCAATATTTTCAAGTTTTTAAAGTTAAGAAACCGTAAATGGCTTCATCTAGTCTTTTCAGGAATTTTAATTACCCGTTTACAACTAAAATTCCTTCCAAAACTTCGGAAAAACTAGAAAAACATCGCATTTTGTGGATGACCGGCAGCCACTGCACTCAAATGGCTGATAGTATACGAGTAGCTCAGCCAATTAGATTGTAGCATTTGCATTAGTGTACTAGTAGAATTCTAATAATTGTAATTATGCCAAATAAGCTCTGTGAGAGACCCAACACACAGGACTCTGATATTATCATATTTATGCATGTTTTTTTATGGCTGATGTGTGTCTCTCCTTTAAAAGCTTATTTACAGCCTGTATATGATAAGCAACAATATGGTCAGATTTCCCATTGTTTTTATTGGGAAATTTTGGAGTAGTTGTGGACAAAACCAGTTGGCAGTTGGCCCCTGAAGGAAGTTTTATTTTCTACCCTGATCTGAAAACATCAAAACTGTAACAGCATTGATACCCACTGCACTCATAAGTAGCTATAGCGTACCTCAAAATTTTCAAGCAAATGAGAGAGACTGCTCATAGTCTCTAGTTGTGCCAGGACTGGAAAGGACCCCAACAGATATGACTTCAGTTGCTGTTTTTTTGTGTATTTAGGTACCAACTAAAGGCAAGCATGAAAGAACCTTTATAATGGTAAAACCTGATGGAGTCCAGCGAGGATTGGTGGGAGACATCATCAAGCGATTTGAGCAGAAAGGATTTAAATTAGTTTGCAATGAAATTCATGCAGGTAGGAAAGAATGATTCCATGTCTTGGGTAGAGATGATGCTAGGGTAACATTTGAGACTTTGCAAGACAGCCAGACTAATAGGGAAGGACATGTCTTTCTTAAACTTACAAATCAAACATCACTTCATAACGGTGATTGGTGAAAAAAAAATTGAGGCACTTGAAATTTGGCTAAAATTTATCATTATGCTTTGTCATAGGTTGGGGCTAGCAAACCATTTGCTGACCTTTCAAGCAGTTTGTTGACCTTTAGATTGATGAATTTTGCAAGACATTACTAAGTTCTTGAATCGTGTTAGTCCTATAATGGTTATAATACTTCCTTTGCTTTTATTTATAGGCAAGTGAAGACCATCTGCGAGCGCATTATGCTGACCTGAGTCATCTTCCATTCTTTCCTGGGCTGGTGAAACATAT
>JAHPZR010003856.1:0-22675 GCA_019787425.1 Platygyra sinensis
TTTTTTTCTTTTTATGCAAAGAGACTATGGTAAATTTATACTAAAACAATTAGACTACTCGCCCTTGTTTTCTATGAGCGAAATGCGCCTCGTTGACTATCTGCTCATAGAACATTCGGGCTTGTAGTGTGATTGTTAATTAGTTAGCATTTGTGACTGAATTTAAGCCCCCCTTGGTAGCCCGGGAGGGGGGGAGTACACCCTATAATGGCCTATACGGGGAGGCTCTGGCCGAAAGGGGTACCTCTTTCAGCCTTCAGGTATATAAAAGGGTAGGGAATTCCCAAGTTGAGGTATATAAAAGGGTAGGGAAATTGGTCATTTAGGTATTTATAAGGGCCTTTAATTATTATATTTTATATAGACGCCCCTTATGACTGTAACAGCTTATTTATTAAGCCTTTCATGAAAATGAGAACAAGACTTTCTAAAGTAGGTATGTGACAGGGGTACCTTTTCTGACAAAATGGTAAATAAAAGGGTAAGGGGTTGGACCTCGGCGCAGAACCTACCTGTATTAAACTTTGTTAAGTACCCCCCCCCCCCCCCCGGCTCATTAGTTACAAATGAAGTATGTATGTAATATGTAAAAGGTGTTTGCAGCGCAGGTGGCTCAGGCTCTATGTACGGAGGTGAAACTTTCAGTACGTATCATAAAACACACGAAATAACTTGAAGACTTTTAAAAGCATATGCTTTATTTTGATGTTTGTGTGCTCCTGGAGCAAGTTTAAAGCCAGCTAGGCTGGTTATGTTGTTTTGGGTTTTTCTCCCACTAAAAATAAGTTTACTCTTTAGTGTAAAGAAACTCCAAGGACAATTTCTACGAACACAGAAACATCAATTGAAAATAATACAAGTCTGACACAAGTGCAGCATTTTATTTAAATTATTTCCAAAATATAGCACTCAAACCATTAGAGCGTATTTTGCATCGTAAAAAGGTAATCTGAAGACAGTAGTAAATAAAACTTCTCTTTTTTGGTATAATCTCGCAAAAAAACAAGATAATCAATTTTTATGATGAACTAGTTAGGCTATGTGTGGGCTTCATATTAGCACATATGAAACAGACTGTGGACCTGCTGCACATAGTATTAAGGAGCTGCGAGAGTTTCTATCCTCACCAGGGATGAGAGACCTTTGTGATGATAATCATATGTTCACAACTTTCCAGCTCAATAGTGTCCTTCATTTGGAAACCAATGCATCTTGAATTTCAGAGTTATGGCTGCAGTGCATGACAAAGAGCTACGATTACAGTTGTCCAAAAATACATAATACTTGTGATTTTTAGCCAACTGTGAAGTAAAAGTATTAGAGAAATGTTTAAATATTTGTGCAGCTAATCAGTGGCTAGTAGATAAGCAAAGTTAGTTCTGGATGGTTACTGTGTACTATGGAGGTACAGCGATGTAGTGGGCTCCATACTGGGCTCTGTAAATTTGTCCAAAACGTTTTGACAAATATCTGAAGTTTGGGATAGTGCACAGACCTTAAACATGCAGAAGTTTTCTGTCTATTTTTCTTTTATATAATCTCACCTTTTTGACTTTATCTCCATATGGTTTTTGATTTATTTTATTTGTTTTATTGTATGTCAGGGAAAAGGATCTATTTCTTCTACTCAGTCAGGAGCCCTCATTCACTGGGCTGTTTGTATAGAAAGACTTCATCTCCAGGGGCTCTTCATTTTGAGTCCAACTTTCTTTCAGTGATTTTGTGCCCTTTCCAATTGACTATCTCTTACCTCCACCTACTACCCCTGGGTCTTTGATAATGTCCTACATGTATGATGTGTTTTGCATCAAATGACACATTTATCACTACTTTTTTACTCAGCTGGAACCTTAGGAGGTTTAAGTTCTTTTAATGGGTATTAGGTTTTTGTTGTGAACTTTTGATGTGGCCTATCACAAAATGATTTTCATAGCATGATATTTAGGGGGATTCTGATAATGAAGAAGTTTTGTGATTAAGGGGAATACTGTTTAGTTTGATCGAAATACATTACTTGGATGTTGTTAATTTCAGACAAACAATTAACTGATAACTTAAAACTGTAACTGAAGTAACTATTTCCAAGACAGCTGAAACAGAATGTTATAGGTATGCAAATTTCATCAACTAATGATATCTGTTAAAATCCTGGAAAGCTACTGTGGCTGGCCACACTTGCAAAACCTTGGACCTTTTTATGCGATTTATATATTACTGTTTTTTGCAAAGGTTGGCTTCATTTTGGGATCAAGCTGCCGAGCCCAAGTCTAAGCTCTTGAGCTTCCTGTCCAGTAGAAAGTATGCGGTCACATGGATGCTGAACATGGATATACATTTACATGTACATCTTACATCACTGGTGCATGAAAGGTATAACCCAGTTGCAAGTATTCCTGAAATTTTGACAGTCTATTTGTATCTAGCTCTCTGAAAAGAAATAACTGCATTCTTGGTGAGTTACCTCGATAGTCTAGTTTCCTATCATCCTAGTTTTGAACTTACAGACAGCCATGCTTGGTGACACTACATTTTCTTAAACATCAACTTCTAATGCTGATAATACTATCTACTCTTTGCTAGAACCAAGATTCTCTACTGAGTTTAGGCAAATAACTTTTTATCATAAACTTTCTGGACGAAAAAAGTGTAGAGGAAATGACCAACAAAGTAGTTAACTCCATCAAGTACATTCTTTTCCTGAGCTTCTCAATCTGTGATGCAAAGTTTGGACTAAATGCGAGCAAAGTACAAAACTGTTAAGGATTACTTAATTACTAGACAGCCTACATGCACTGTCAGACTGTAGGAACTGACCTTCAAAGGTGTTGTTTTCATTAAGTAAAGCTCTTCCTGAATTTCTTGACCTATGAAGCAAAGACAGCTGGTCCTACATCAATACTGTCCAGTCTAGAAACTTGATTTGAAACCAGACCTCTCTGAATGAGCTGAGTGATTCTTCAACTGACCTGCCATGGAGTTGCTTCCACCAAGTAAAGCTCTTCCTAAGCTTGATCCGTGAGGCAAAGACTGGTCCTACATCAAACTTGTTGAGGCTAGAAATTGGATTTGGAACCCCTAGACTGTCTGCATGCGCTGAATGGATCTTGAACTTTGTACAGGAGTTTGGTGTAAGAACTGACCTGCAAAGGAGTTGGTTCCACCAAGTAAAGCTCTTCCTGAGTTTCATGATCTGTGAGGCAAAGACTGGTCCTACATCAAAATTATCCAGGCTAGAAATTGGATTTGGAAACCCTGGATTGTCTGCATGCACTGAATGGATCTTGAACTTTGTACAGGAGTTTGGTGTAAGAACTGACCTGTAAAGGAGTTGGTTCCACCAAGTAAAGCTCCTCCTGAGTTCCTTGATCTGTGAGGTAAAGAGTGGTCCTACATCAAAATTATCTAGGCTAGAAATTGGATGTGGAAACCCTGGATTGTCTGCATGCACTGAATGGATCTTGAACTTTGTACAGGAGTTTGGTGTAAGAACTGACCTGTAAAGGAGTTGGTTCCACCAAGTGAAGCTCTTCCTGAGTTTCTTGATCTGTGAGGTAAAGACTGGTCCTACATCAAAATTATTCAGGTGACTGAGAAATCGATCGGATTTGGAACCCCTAGATTGTCTGCATGTGCTGAGTGGATCTTGAACTTTGTACAGGAGTTTGGTGTAAGAACTGACCTGCAAAGGAGTTGGTTCCACCAAGTAAAGCTCTTCCTGAGCTTCTTGATCTGTGAGGCAAAGACTGGTCCTACATCAAAATTGTGCAGGCTAGATATTTGATTTCGATTCAGGACTTATTGCTTTTGCTTAGCTGGCAAAGTACTCCATATGTTCTATATGATCTTTAAGGAAGGTGCCTACTAAATACTAATTAATTCTTATTTGGAATCCAGAAAGAAAAATATGGGTAGCCGTGCATTTTTTCGAGATAATTAGCTTTAAATCAAAACAAAAATGCTGACATCAGCATTTTTCTGAAAAAAAGAGGCAAAGGATGTTTCTTCACAGATTTCCTTTACATACAGAAAGGCAAACACATTTAAAAATATCTTTCATTTACATGGCAAATAGTAACATTAAAATCGTTTTTGGTACGTGTTTAATAACAAAATCATTGCAAAAGCGCTTTTAGCGTCTCTGACAGCCTTCCTCATGCTCAGCTAAAATACAGTCCAAATACCTTTTGCTCACAACCAGAAACTAATCAGGTGTTGAATAGACTTGCTACTTCCATTTTGTAACAGAACATGTGGGGGTAAACACGCGTTTTTTAAAGTTATTTATCGTTTTTGAAAACTTTAACGGTGCTCGTTACGTTTTTTCCTGTCACCTCCCCAGTAAGTAAGTAAGTACGACATTTGCTTTTTGGCGCGTGCACTATGCCATCTGCAGGTACATGTTTGCAGTTGGACTTGAGTGTAATTTTCGAAAGATAACCACTGGGGTTTCAGCTGGAAGACATAAACAGTTAGTGGTTAGCGATATGCTGCTACAGTGGAACCTCGATTTAACGAACCTCTATTTAACGAAGTCCTCAATATAACGAACGATACACTACGTCCCGGCCAAAATTACCGTAAAATGTATGGAATAGAACCTCGATATAACGAACCTCGATATAACGAACATAATCCGGAAGCCCAACGTAAAGATATACCTCGATATAAACGAATTACAATGTCAACATGCGACAGAAGATAAACGCCGAACAGATCAACAGTCAGCAAATCCATTAATCCATATGGTAAAGAGACAGCAACCTTTCAGTCAACGGCTTATTATTTGTCACAGACATTGCAGGGGCACCCGACGATCAAGTTAAGCAAAAAAGCCTCTGAGGGATATTTCTGGGCTCCTTGTAATGTTTAAAGACTGTTTAAAGGGTTGTTTTAATCAGCTAGAAAAATTTGATCTGTTCGGATTTCTTAGCTAAAGATTGAAGTGCCCGAAAATTTTAGGGAATGAACTCTTCATTTCAGAATTTGCTAGCTGAACGTTACCTTCGAAGAACTTCTCTGCGAACTTTTTTCTTACCCGAAAATGCTAGGCGACCTTTTTTAGAGCCAGAAATTTCAAAAATATCCCTTCCGAAAATTTAAGGGACTGTTTTTCCCTGCATTTCTCTGGTTGCGAATCTTTTAGGTGATGTTTTAGTAAGAAATCAGTAGCTTTTTGGCAATGCATTATCCTAAAGTCTTAGAACGGGTAGACTCTCCCGAACAGATATTTCATCGAAGTTTCTCGTTGGGTGCCCCTGACATTGGCACTATAGTATTTCCACAGAAGTCCCGTGTTACAAATCAATCATTAACTATGACCTCGATGTAACAAACATTTTGGTTGTTTCCCCTCAAACTCGTTATATCAGGGTTTTCGATATAATGTACCCTCCATTCAACGAACAAATTTGGCTGGTTCCCAGCGACTTCGTTAAATCAAGGTTCCACTGTATTAAGATGTTCTTGGGTTAAGTACTAGCTCATTAAACTTGATTTGGTCACATTAGGAGGATTTTGCCTTTAATTTTTAGTTGTGTACTTGGTGGCCTAGTTGATTGCGTCAATGCCATTGCTTGTGTGATGCGCACAACATGGAGAGGCTCTTCCAAGTCGTCCTTTGGGTGAGTTTGCCAGCCTGTCTGGTTGTTTATTTTCTTGAGTCTTCTCTGGCGATTTTCGGCGCCATATTTCCTTCCCGTTTCTTCTTCATTTTTTGGCTCGCGTTCGGGCTCTGTGGGGTCACCCATCCGGTTGGGTGCCCCGCCCATCCAGTTTTTTGCGGTTTCATTATGGCTCCGCGTTCATGGTCGCGTACCATTGATATTGTGTGCTGTGGTTTCCCGGCTGGCACCTTGTCTGTTGATGTTATCAAATGGATATTAGATTTTTTTTGTCGCTAAGTATCCAAAATATAAAGTTGTGTCCATTCAACAATGTCCAGGGTGGGTCGCCCATGTTTGCTTTAGTGTAGATAGTGCTGGGGCGAAGGATGTCTTCGAATGTTTGGGTGAGGTGTCCATCAGTGGGGTGCAATGTGAAGTTCTTTGTTCCCCGCCACCCACCCCCTGCCCCCCGTCCTGAGAATGTATTGGTTTATCAGTACCCCCATGAGTTCCCAAGTGATGCTGTGGCCAAGGAACTTGGTATGTATGGTGATGTTAGAGATGTTAGTTTCCAATGTTGGACCTACATGCCGGATGTTGGCACCAGTACTCGTCTGGTCAGTATGGTTATCCAAAAGCAAATCCCTCGTATTATTACCATTCGTGGGATTCGTTGTAAAGTTTTGTATCGTGGACAACCTTTGACTTGTGATATTTGTTCAAAGAATGGTCATAAAGCGTCTGCCTGTCCAGACAAGGGTAAATGTCTAAGGTGTCATCATTCTGGTCATTTTGCGCGTCAATGTCCTACCCCTTGGCTTAGTGCTGCTGCTGGTACTGATTCTGCTACTGGCATCGATGGTGATGCTACTGCTGATGGTGGCGGCGCTGGCGGTGTTGATGTTGTCCCTCCTGTGGTTGTTGACCCCTCTTTGGTGGTCCCCGCTGGAGATTTGTCTCGTGGTCTCCAACATGCAAGTGACCCAGATGCTGGTTTTGATCAGTCTTTGGCCCCTTCGGGTCAGTCTGCCTCGTCTGATGATCATGTTCTGGCTTCTGCTGCCAGTATGACCGAGGCAGTTCTTGGTGCTGATAATGCCTCGTCTTCCCCCGGTCAACCTTCAATTGAGTTGGATGAGCGTTTTAATCAGCTTGATGAAATTTTCTTTCAGGAGAGTTCCTCAATTCTTGCAAATTGTGGACCGGTTGTGGTGTCATCCGGTGGTGAATTATTAAACAGCCAAATTGATATTGTTAGTGGTGATAATAATGTTAGTAATTTAAGTGAAAGTAATGTAGGTAATTTAAGTGAAAATAATGTAAGTAATCTTAGTGATAATAATGTAGGTAATGATAATGGTGATAATAGTAAGGTTAATTGTTATGGTTCCATAATTTCACCGGATGATGCCCCCTTTGGTCCCTCTTATGATGATCCCCCACCTGATTTTGTGATGTCTGAGAGTTCTGGGCTCAAGCGGTCAATTATTGATGTCTCATCTGATGATAGCAGTGATGATGGCACTGAGGAGCCCCTTTTGTCAGCCTTGCCTTCTGCATCCTCGGAGACCCAGGGGCAACTAGTTGTGTTCTGTGTGGCTTCAACCCCACAGACTGTCCAATAACTGAGTTATTAGTCAAAATTAATTATCAACGAAAAGAGCAAATAAAACCTTTGCTTTTCAACAAGACTTGAAGGTGTTGTTAATCCACAGCACGACTGATTGCTGTGTACAGTGATGGCACTGGTTTACACAGCACAATGCCAATGCTCCTGAGATTTGTTGGCAATTCTTTAATAATTGTTTTTGATTTGAAGTGCACAGAAACCTAACAAATAAAAAGAAAACAATAATATTCTTATGTTATATAGAACTGCATAGAACCTAACTGACAGTACACGAAATGATGATTTATATGGTCAAGCAGCTGTTAGAGTGTGCCCTCTTCATTAAGACCATATAAGGTTTTTTTAGGCTAGAGTAGTGTTAAAAGTGTGGTTAACAAAATTGTCAGTGATCATGTTGAAGAGTTGCAGCTCTACCTATATTACAGAAATCTGTCATTTAAGTAAATTTATTTCATAATCTGTTTCATAATGATTGCTCTACTTCAAAAACTTTCCAAGATGTTGGAAAGTGAAAAATGTTGGAAGTGGTATACAAATTTTCTGATAATTAATATTTCCACTAGGTATTTTCATCATACAAACATTTAATAAGAATGAACTGTTTTGTCTGTAGACAAGTGTAATTTGCATTTGTTAACTGAGAGATGTAATTCACTGATTGTACACACCTTCACACATGTTCCCTGTGCTGAACTTTAATTGCCAGCAGTGGCCACTAGATTTCACAGTTTGGCTGCCTGCCTCACGAGTGCTTTTTATTTGTTGCGCGCTAGATACCGACAGCTCGGTTGCTTTAGGCAGTATTGTGGTCTTGCTGTCATCAAACACAAGACGATGGCCTGCCTTTTTCCGTTCGATTCTTCTGACCGTTTGTTCGTCATCTTGGCTTGATGTAAGTGGAGAAACCAGGTGTTTTCGTTTCAACAGCCGTTCTGTGGCTCCTATACTCCCATGGCTGTAATTTTCCAAGCCTTTTCCACCCTATATTTGCACGTTCCACAAACAGCACGAGGCAAACCATCCTTGTTTTTTTCTTTACAAACATTGGCGAATATTTCTGCAAATTCACCGGTTATGCTCCTTTTCCTCTTTTTATCAACAAAAACAAAGCCACACAGATAGCAACTATCTAAAACAGAGTTAACTGCGCTCGGATCGCTCATGTTTGATTAAAAACAAAAACCTAACCACCGTCCAAGCAAATTGACACAGCAGTCAGACCCTGAAGCTTCACTGTGTCTATTCGCAACATTGCCCACCTTACTTGTTTTTCTAAATACTTTCATTCAAGATAGCCTGGCTAATTGTGATCTACTTCTATTCAGTGGACAACATTTTAAAGACATTCTGTGTCGTCGGAATACTGACCAGGCTTTTAAGATTTGTTAGTTTGCTTGAAAAAGTGTATTCTAAGGACCTTCAAGAAGAAGATGACAGTTTCTTAATTGCATATATATGAAAAGTTATCTTATGAAATATTTTAATGTTAGATTTTATTTCATTCTTCATTACTGAACTCTAAATAATCTCTTCAAAGTGGTTGGCTCTGGGAAGACATATCTGTAAAAATACAGGGTTTCTGTGTGGCTTCAACCCCACAGACTGTCAATAACGAGTTATTAGTCAAAATTAATTTTCAACTTAAAAGAGCAAATAAAACCTTTGCTTTTCAAAAAGACTTGAAGGTGTTGTTTATCCAATAAGCTTTTTGTTTTAAATGCAGTCACGACTGATTGCTGTTTACAGTGATGGCACTGGTTTACACAGCACAATGCCAATGCTCCTGAGATTTGTTGCAATTCTTTAATAATTGTTTTTGATTTGAAGTGCACAGAAACCTAACAAATAAAAAGAAAACAATAATATTCTTATGTTATATAGAACTGCATAGAACCTAACTGACAGTACACGAAATGATGATTTATATGGTCAAGCAGCTGTTAGAGTGTGCCCTCTTCATTAAGACCATATAAGGTTTTTTGAGGCTAGAGTAGTGTTAAAAGTGTGGTTAACAAAATATGTCAGTGATCATGTTGAAGAGTTGCAGCTCTACCTATATTACAGAAATCTGTCATTTAAGTAAATTTATTCATAATCTGTTTCATAATGATTGCTCTACTTTCAAAAACTTTCTCAAGATGTTGTGAAAAGTGAAAAAATGTTTTGGAAGTGGTATACCAAATTTTCTGTATAATTAATATTTCCACGAGGTATTTTTCATCATTCTATCATTTAATGTTTGTATGATGAAAATACCTAGTGGAAATATTAATTATCAGAAAATTTGTATACCACTTCCAACATTTTTCACTTTCCAACATCTTGGAAAGTTTTTGAAGTAGAGCAATCATTATGAAACAGATTATGAAATAAATTTACTTAAATGACAGATTTCTGTAATATAGGTAGAGCTGCAACTCTTCAACATGATCACTGACAATTTTGTTAACCACACTTTTAACACTACTCTAGCCTCAAAAAACCTTATATGGTCTTAATGAAGAGGGCACACTCTAACAGCTGCTTGACCATATAAATCATCATTTCGTGTACTGTCAGTTAGGTTCTATGCAGTTCTATATAACATAAGAATATTATTGTTTTCTTTTTATTTGTTAGGTTTCTGTGCACTTCAAATCAAAAACAATTATTAAAGAATTGCCAACAAATCTCAGGAGCATTGGCATTGTGCTGTGTAAACCAGTGCCATCACTGTAAACAGCAATCAGTCGTGCTGCATTTAAAAACAAAAAGCTTATTGGATTAACAACACCTTCAAGTCTTTTTGAAAAGCAAAGGTTTTATTTGCTCTTTTAGTTGATAATTAATTTTGACTAATAACTCAGTTATTGGACAGTCTGTGGGGTTGAAGCCACACAGAACACTGTATTTTTACAGATATGTCTCCAGAGCCAACACTTGAAGATATTATTTAGAGTCAGTAATAAGAATGAAATAAATCTACATTAAATATTTCATAAGATAACTTTCATATATATGAAATTAAGAACTGTCATCTTCTTCTTGAAGGTCCTTAAATACACTTTTCAAGCAACTAAAAATCTTAAAAGCATGGTCAGTATTCCAGACACAGAATGTCTTTAAAATGTTGTCCACTGAATAGAAGTGATCACAATTAGCCAGGCTATCTTGAATTAAAGTATTTGAAAAACAAGTAAGGTGGTCAATGTTGGAATAGACACAGTGAAGCTTAGGGTCTGACTGCTGATTTTACAAGACCATGAGCCATTTCTATTTTCTCTAAGGACCGTTTAGGCAAGAAGCAAAAAAAAAAAACAAGCTTGTACTAAAATTGCCTCCAGTTTGAGTTGCCCACTGTGTCTCCCTCCTCTTTATAGAAGATGCATGATTCAAACAGCACAGGAAAAAGCAGTGCCCACATAGTAGGCAATGTTTCTGTGGAATTGCAAGTTTTGCCCAGAAGGAGAAGAGGGACTGATTTTAGCCCAGAATTACTGTTACAAACATGTACCTACCAATCAACTATAGTATGCACCTTATCACAGACAATGGCAACTGTATAATCCTCTTGTAAAAGTCCAGGGAAAACATATCCCAAAGCCAGCCAAAGACTCAGGACTCCCATAGACGAAATTTAAATTCCCCTGACCATCAATAATGCTACGGTCTTTGTCATTGCTTTCTCCAATATATGCAGCTGCAAACTGCCCCGTGACCTCAGCCACTTCACCTGGTCTTCCATTATTGATAACAGCGGAGAAACGATCACAACTAAGGGGTTTGAAGGAAAATTGTGGCCCATAGATTTTCGACATTTGCACAAAGGGGGCAAGATCTGAAATGTCAAGCTCTTCCCGAATCCCGTCGGTAACTAAGCGAAAACATCTCTTCCATGGACAACTTTCGCTATCACTAATCCATGCTCTGCTTTCAAAATTTTCACCTCGGGAAATGATCCTATTTCACCTCAACTTCCCGCGTGAAATCTATGTGCGTGGCTGTTTGCAGCCGGCCGGCCGGCCGCCCGTTCAGCATACGTCTTATCCAGCCCGTGCAGGAGAAATTCCCACGTCCGATGAAGATGGAGGGGACCGGTCTTTCTGCTGACACAAGAGAGACTACACGAACGAAGATGGCCCAGGTGCATGGACTCGACTCGCAAATTATCGTTCTCTAGAGTTCACGAATTTACCTTCGATTAGTCCACAGTCTGACTTTCTTGGTTGTTGCTTTTTTGCTTTTTCAGGTCGGTTTACAAACATCCTAAATTTGGAGATTTTTTTCGGTTTCATGGTTCTCCCTTCAGTGGTACTTCTCGATCGAGTGAAACTCTCCTGCACGAGGCGGACAAAAATGGCGAACAGGCGATCAGTTTGTCGGTGAACACCTTCGAATAAGAAATCACGAAAGTAACACGAAAATAGCTGGACTCTGATTGGGCACAAAAATATTTTTGTGCCCAATCATAGACGAAGATTTCAATTGGTTTCGGAACTGGTCGGTTAAGAGTAGAATCCCAGGGGCTCCTCTTTCGTTCTTGCAAACTTGGCCGCTTCGACTTTCTCATGACCCAACTAGTTGCCCCTGGGTCTCCGAGGATGCAGAAGGCAAGGCTGACAAAAGGGGCTCCTCAGTGTCATCATCACTGCTATCATCAGATGAGACATCAATAATTGACCACTTGAGCCCAGAACTCTCAGACATCACAAAATCAGGTGGGGGATCATCATAAGAGGGACCAAAGGGGGCATCATCCGGTGAAATTATGGAACCATAACAATTAACCTTACTATTATCACCATTATCATTACCTACATTATTATCACTAAGATTACTTACATTATTTTCACTTAAATTACCTACATTACTTTCACTTAAATTACTAACATTATTATCACCACTAACAATATCAATTTGGCTGTTTAATAATTCACCACCGGATGACACCACAACCGGTCCACAATTTGCAAGAATTGAGGAACTCTCCTGAGAGTAAATTTCATCAAGCTGATTAAAACGCTCATCCAACTCAATTGAAGGTTGACCGGGGGAAGAGGAGGCATTATCAGCACCAAGAACTGCCTCGGTCACACTGGCAGCAGAAGCCAGAACATGATCATCAGACGAGGCAGACTGACCCGAAGGGGCCAAAGACTGATCAAAACCAGCATCTAGGTCACTCGCATGCTGGAGACCACGAGACAAATCTCCAGCGGGGACCACCAAAGAGGGGTCAACAACCACAGGAGGGACAACATCAACACCGCCAGCGCTGCCACCATCAGCAGTAGCATCACCATCGATGCCAGTAGCAGAATCAGTACCAGCAGCAGCACTAGGCCAAGGGGTAGGACATTGACGCGCAAAATGACCAGAATGATGACACCTAAGACATTTACCCTTGTCTGGACAGGCAGACGCTTTATGACCATTCTTTGAACAAATATCACAAGTCAAAGGTTGACCACGATACAAAACTTTACAACGAATCCCACCAATGGCAATAATACGAGGGATTTGCTTTTGGATAACCATACTGACTAGACGAGTACTGGTTCCAACATCCGGCATGTAGGTCCAACATTGGAAACTAACATCTCTAACATCACCATACATACCAAGTTCCTTGGCCACAGCATCACTTGGGAACTCATGGGGGCGGGTGGCGGGAAACGAAGAACTTCACATTGCACCCCACTGATGAACACCTCACCCAAACATTCAAAGACATCCTTCGCCCCAGCACTATCTACACTAAAGCAAACACGGGCGACCTGCCCTGGACATTGTTGAATGGACACAACTTTATATTTTGGATACTTAACGACAAAAAAAATCTAATATCCATTTTGCCACATCAACAGACAAGGTGCCAGCCGGGAAACCACAGCACACAATATCAATGGTACGCGACCATGAACGCGGAGCCATAATGAAACCGCAAAAAACTGGGTGGGCGGGGCACCCAACCGGATGGGTGACCCCACAGGGCCCGAACGCGAGCCAAAAAATGAAGAAGAAACGGGAAGGAAATATGGTGCCGAAAATCGCCAGAGAAGACTCAAGAAAATAAACAACCAGACAGGCTGGCAAACTCACCCAAAAGACGACTTGGAAGAGCCTCTCCATGTTGTGCGCATCACACAAGCAATGGCATTGACGCAATCAACTAGGCCACCAAGTACACAACTAAAAATTAAAGGGAAAATCCTCCTAATGTGACCAAATCAAGTTTAATGAGCTAGTACTTAACCCAAGAACATCTTAATACAGTGGAACCTTGATTTAACGAAGTCGCTGGGAACCAGCCAAATTTGTTCGTTGAATGGAGGGTACATTATATCGAAAACCCTGATATAACGAATTTGAGGGGAAACAACCAAAATGTTTGTTACATCGAGGTCATAGTTAATGATTGATTTGTAACACGGGACTTCTGTGGAAATACTATAGTGCCAATGTCTGTGACAAATAATAAGCCGTTGACTGAAAGGTTGCTGTCTCTTTACCATATGGATTAATGGATTTGCTGACTGTTGATCTGTTCGGCGTTTATCTTCTGTCGCATGTTGACATTGTAATTCGTTTATATCGAGGTATATCTTTACGTTGGGCTTCCGGATTATGTTCGTTATATCGAGGTTCTATTCCATACATTTTACGGTAATTTTGGCCGGGACGTAGTGTATCGTTCGTTATATTGAGGACTTCGTTAAATAGAGGTTCGTTAAATCGAGGTTCCACTGTAGCAGCATATCGCTAACCACTAACTGTTTATGTCTTCCAGCTGAAACCCTAGCGGTTATCTTTCGAAAATTACACTCAAGTCCAACTGCAAACATGTACCTGCAGATGGCATAGTGCGCGCGCCAAAACGCAAATGTCGTACTTACTTACTTACTTACTTACTGGGGAGGTGACAGGAAAAAACGTAACGAGCACCATTAAAGTTTTCAAAAACGATAAATAACTTTAAAAAACGCGTGGTTAAACCCACATGTTATGTTACAAAATGGAAGTGGCAAGTCTATTCAACACCTGATTAGTTTCTGGTTGTGAGCAAAAGGTATTTGGACTGTATTTTAGCTGAGCATGAGGAAGGCTGTCAGAGACGCTAAAAGCCCTTTTGCAATGATTTTGTTATTAAACACGTACCAAAAACGATTTTAATGTTACTATTTGCCATGTAAATGAAAGATATTTTTAAATGTGTTTGCCTTTCTGTATGTAAAGGAAATCTGTGAAGAAACATCCTTTGCCTCTTTTTTTCAGAAAAATGCTGATGTCAGCATTTTTGTTTAGATTTAAAGCTAATTATCTCGAAAAAAATGCACGGCTACCCATATTTTTCTTTCTGGATTCCAAATAAGAATTAATAAGTATTTAGTAGGCACCTTCCTTAAAGATCATATAGAACATATGGAGTACTTTGCCAGCTAAGCAAAAGATATAAGTCCTGAATCGAAATCAAATATCTAGCCTGCACAATTTTGATGTACGACCAGTCTTTGGCTCACAGATCAAGAAACTCAGGAAGAGCTTTACTTGGTGGAACCAACTCCTTTGCAGGTCAGTTCTTACACCAAACTCCTGTACAAAGTTCAAGATCCACTCAGCACATGCAGACAGTCTTGGGGTTCCAAATCCGATTTCTCAGTCGCCTGAATAATTTTGATGTAGGACCAGTTTTTGCCTCACAGATCAAGAAACTCAGGGAGAGCTTTCCTTGGTGGAACCAACTCCTTTGCAGGTCAGTTCTTACACCAAACTCCTGTAAAAAGTTCAAGATCCACTCAGCACATGCAGACAATCTAGGAGTTCCAAATCCGATTTCTCAGTCACCTGAATAATCCACAGATCAAGAAACTCAGGAAGAGCTTTACTTAGTGGAACCAACTCCTTTACAGGTCAGTTCTTACACCAAACTCCTGTACAAAGTTCAAGATCCATTCAGTTCATGCAGACAATCCAGGGTTTCCAAATCCAATTTCTAGCCTGAATAATTTTGATGTAGGACCAGTCTTTGCATCACAGATCAAGAAACTCAGGAAGAGCTTTACTTGGTGGAACCAACTCCTTTACAGGTCAGTTCTTACACCAAACTCCTGTACAAAGTTCAAGATCCATTCAGTGCATGCAGACAATCCAGGGTTTCCACATCCAATTTCTAGCCTAGATAATTTTGATGTAGGACCAGTCTTTGCATCACAGATCAAGAAACTCAGGAGGAGCTTTACTTGGTGGAACCAACTCCTTTACAGGTCAGTTCTTACACCAAACTCCTGTACAAAGTTCAAGATCCATTCAGTGCATGCAGACAATCCAGGGTTTCCAAATCCAATTTCTAGCCTGGATAATTTTGATGTAGTACCAGTCTTTGCATCACAGATCAAGAAACTCAGGAGGAGCTTTACTTGGTGGAACCAACTCCTTTACAGGTCAGTTCTTACACCAAACTCCTGTACAAAGTTCAAGATCCATTCAGTTCATGCAGACAATCCAGGGTTTCCAAATCCAATTTCTAGCCTGAATAATTTTGATGTAGGACCAGTCTTTGCATCACAGATCAAGAAACTCAGGAAGAGCTTTACTTGGTGGAACCAACTCCATTACAGGTCAGTTCTTACACCAAACTCCTGTACAAAGTTCAAGATCCATTCAGTGCATGCAGACAATCCAGGGTTTCCACATCCAATTTCTAGCCTAGATAATTTTGATGTAGGACCAGTCTTTGCATCACAGATCAAGAAACTCAGGAGGAGCTTTACTTGGTGGAACCAACTCCTTTACAGGTCAGTTCTTACACCAAACTCCTGTACAAAGTTCAAGATCCATTCAGTGCATGCAGACAATCCAGGGTTTCCACATCCAATTTCTAGCCTAGATAATTTTGATGTAGGACCAGTCTTTGCATCACAGATCAAGAAACTCAGGAGGAGCTTTACTTGGTGGAACCAACTCCTTTACAGGTCAGTTCTTACACCAAACTCCTGTACAAAGTTCAAGATCCATTCAGTGCATGCAGACAATCCAGGGTTTCCAAATCCAATTTCTAGCCTGGATAATTTTGATGTAGTACCAGTCTTTGCATCACAGATCAAGAAACTCAGGAGGAGCTTTACTTGGTGGAACCAACTCCTTTACAGGTCAGTTCTTACACCAAACTCCTGTACAAAGTTCAAGATCCATTCAGTTCATGCAGACAATCCAGGGTTTCCAAATCCAATTTCTAGCCTGAATAATTTTGATGTAGGACCAGTCTTTGCATCACAGATCAAGAAACTCAGGAAGAGCTTTACTTGGTGGAACCAACTCCATTACAGGTCAGTTCTTACACCAAACTCCTGTACAAAGTTCAAGATCCATTCAGTGCATGCAGACAATCCAGGGTTTCCACATCCAATTTCTAGCCTAGATAATTTTGATGTAGGACCAGTCTTTGCATCACAGATCAAGAAACTCAGGAGGAGCTTTACTTGGTGGAACCAACTCCTTTACAGGTCAGTTCTTACACCAAACTCCTGTACAAAGTTCAAGATCCATTCAGTGCATGCAGACAATCCAGGGTTTCCAAATCCAATTTCTAGCCTGGATAATTTTGATGTAGGACCAGTCTTTGCATCACAGATCAAGAAACTCAGGAGGAGCTTTACTTGGTGGAACCAACTCCTTTACAGGTCAGTTCTTACACCAAACTCCTGTACAAAGTTCAAGATCCATTCAGTGCATGCAGACAATCCAGGGTTTCCAAATCCAATTTCTAGCCTCAACAAGTTTGATGTAGGACCAGTCTTTGCCTCACAGATCAAGCCTAGGAAGAGCTTTACTTGGTGGAAGAGACTCCATGGCAGGTCAGTTGAAGAATCACTGAGCTCATTCAGAGAGGTCTGGTTTCAAATCAAGTTTCTAGACTGGACAGTATTGATGTAGGACCAGCTGTCTTTGCTTCATAGGTCAAGAAATTCAGGAAGAGCTTTACTTAATGAAAACAACACCTTTGAAGGTCAGTTCCTACAGTCTGACAGTGCATGTAGGCTGTCTAGTAATTAAGTAATCCTTAACAGTTTTGTACTTTGCTCGCATTTAGTCCAAACTTTGCATCACAGATGGAGAAGCTCAGGAAAAGAATGTACTTGATGGAGTTAACTACTTTGTTGGTCATTTCCTCTACACTTTTCGTCCAGAAAGTTTATGATAAAAAGTTATTTGCCTAAACTCAGTAGAGAATCTTGGTTCTAGCGAAGAGTAGATAGTATTATCAGCATTAGAAGTTGATGTTTAAGAAAATGTAGTGGCACCAAGCATGGCTGTCTGTAAGTTCAAAACTAGGATGATAGGAAACTAGACTATCGAGGTAACTCACCAAGAATGCAGTTATTTCTTCTCAGAGAGCTAGATACAAATAGACTGTCAAAATTTCAGGAATACTTGCAACTGGGTTATACCTTTCATGCACCAGTGATGTAAGATGTACATGTAAATGTATATCCATGTTCAGCATCCATGTGACCGCATACTTTCTAATGGACAGGAAGCTCAAGAGCTTAGACTTGGGCTCGGCAGCTTGATCCCAAAATGAAGCCAACCTTTGCAAAAAAACAGTAATATATAAATCGCATAAAAAGGTCCAAGGTTTTGCAAGTGTGGCCAACCACAGTAGCTTTCCAGGATTTTAACAGATATCATTAGTTGATGAAATTTGCATACCTATAACATTCTGTTTCAGCTGTCTTAGAAATAGTTACTTCAGTTACAGTTTTAAGTTATCAGTTAATTGTTTGTCTGAAATTAACAGCATCCAAGTAATGTATTTCGATCAAACTAAACAGTATTCCCCTTAATCACAAAACTTCTTCATTATCAGAATCCCCCTAAATATCATGCTATGAAAATCATTTTGTGATAGGCCACATCAAAAGTTCACAACAAAAACGTAATACCCATTAAAAGAACTTAAACCTCCTAAGGTTCCAGCTGAGTAAAAAAGTAGTGATAAATGTGTCATTTGATGCAAAACACATCATACATGTAGGACATTATCAAAGACCCAGGGGTAGTAGGCGGAGGTAAGAGATAGTCAATTGGAAAGGGCACAAAATCACTGAAAGAAAGTTGGAGTCAAAATGAAGAGCCCCTGGAGATGAAGTCTTTCTATACAAACAGCCCAGTGAATGAGGGCTCCTGACTGAGTAGAAGAAATAGATCCTTTTCCCTGACATACAATAAAACAAATAAAATAAATCAAAAACCATATGGAGATAAAGTCAAAAAGGTGAGATTATATAAAAGAAAAATAGACAGAAAACTTCTGCATGTTTAAGGTCTGTGCACTATCCCAAACTTCAGATATTTGTCAAAACGTTTTAGACAAATTTACAGAGCCCAGTATGGAGCCCACTACATCGCTGTACCTCCATAGTACACAGTAACCATCCAGAACTAACTTTGCTTATCTACTAGCCACTGATTAGCTGCACTGCACAAATATTTAAACATTTCTCTAATACTTTTACTTCACAGTTGGCTAAAAATCACAAGTATTATGTATTTTTGGACAACTGTAATCGTAGCTCTTTGTCATGCACTGCAGCCATAACTCTGAAATTCAAGATGCATTGGTTTCCAAATGAAGGACACTATTGAGCTGGAAAGTTGTCAACATATGATTATCATCACAAAGGTCTCTCATCCCTGGTGAGGATAGAAACTCTGGCGGCTCCTTAATACTATGTGCAGCAGGTCCACAGTCTGTTTCATATGTGCTAATATGAAGCCCACACATAGCCTAACTAGTTCATCATAAAAATTGATTATCTTGTTTTTTTGCGTGATTATACCAAAAAAGAGAAGTTTTATTTACTACGGTCTTCAGATTACCTTTTTACGATGCAAAATACACTCTAATGGTTTGAGCGCTATATTTTGGAAATAATTTAAATAAAATGCTTCACTTGTGTCAGACTTGTATTATTTTCAATTGATGTTTCTGTGTTCGTAGAAATTGTCCTTGGAGTTTCTTTACACTAAAGAGTAAGCTTATTTTTAGTGGGAGAAACACCCAAAACAACATAACCAGCCTAGCTGGCTTTAAACTTGCTCCAGGAGCACACAAAAATCAAAATAAAGCATATGCTCAAGTCTTCAAGTTATTTCGTGTGTTTTATGATACGTACTGAAAGTTTCACCTCCGTACATAGAGCCTGAGCCACCTGCGCTGCAAACACCTTTTACATACATACATACTTCATTTGTAACTAATGAGCTGGGGGGGGGTGGGTACTTAACAAAGTTTAATACGGGTAGGCTCTGCGCCGAGGTCCAACCCCTTACCCTTTTATTTACCATTTTGTCAGAAAAGGTACCCCTGTCGCATACCTACTTTAGAAAGTCTTGTTCTCATTTTCATGAAAGGCTTGATAAATAAGCTGTTACAGTCATAAGGGACATCTATTCAAAATATAATAATTAAAGGCCCTTATAAATACCTAAATGACCAATTTCCCTACCCTTTTATATACCTCAACTTGGGAATTCCCTACCCTTTTATATACCTGAAGGCTGAAAAAGGTACCCCTTTCAGCCAGAGCCTCCCCGTATAGGCCATTATAGGGTGTACTCCCCCCCCCCCCCCCGGGCTACCAAGGGGGGCTTAAATTCAGTCACAAATGCTAACAATTAACAATCACACTACGAGCCCGAGTTTTCTATGAGCAGATAGTCAACGAGGCGCATATCGCTCATAGAAAACAAGGGCGAGTAGTCTAATTGTTTTAGTATAAATTTACTGAAGTCTCATTGCATAAAAAGAAAAAAATGTCACATAACGTGTAGAAAAAAATCGTTTTATTATGGATACATCAGGTTCAAACGTGATGCGCAATGTGCACTGATGCGTAACTGTTTTCTATCAGCTGATAGAAAACGGTCATATAGCCAATCAAATTCACGGATTCACAAGACTACAGTAGATTTATACTAATTTCTATTAATAGAATTCTACTAGGATAAATGCTGCAATCTGATTGGCTGAGCTACTCATACACTTTCAGCCATTATTATCACCCAACTAGTGGACTAATGCAAATCCTGCATTTTGATTGGCTACGTTACTAGGGGACTAATAGCAATAGTCATCGAGTAGCAAAATTAGCCAGTTTTTCTTTCGTTTTTTTCCCAAATAAATATTTCTTCAACTTGCATTTGCTAACTTTATTACTACCTTTTCTGTCTGACTAGTTAGGTGATACTAAAACAGTTAGACCCTTCACCCTCAAGGGCCACGGGACAATAGCCCGTAGCCCTTTCGGGCTACGGGTCTAATTGTTAAATTAGAGTACAGTGGCTGCCGGTCGTCCACGAAATGCGACCTTTTTATAGTTTTTCCGAAGCTTTGGAAGGAATTTTAGATGTAAACGGGCAATTAAATTCCTAAAGAAGACTAAGGCCCCGTTTACACAGGTCTGGACAAATACTTGCACGGTTCCACCTTGCGTTTACACGGGACCGGCAGAACTGGACGAATTTTTGAACTACTAAGTGTGCAAGTTTGGGACCTGAAAAAAGCAGGTCGACTTTTTGACCGGCACGGTTCCATATTTGTACGGACTCGTGTAAACACCCGAACCGTGCAACTTTTTGCTCACATAGCGCGGTTATAACCTGGAATCAAATGCCGCAGCTGGTCTAAAATTTGCACGGATCTGTGTAAACACCACTGCAACAGAATTTGCACAGATCCATGTAAACGGGCGATCCAGGAACAAAATTTGTCCGTGCAAACATTTGTCCGGACCCGTGTAAACGGGGCCTAAAAGAAGCACATTTACGGTTTCTTGCCTTTAAAAACTTGAACATATTGAAAAAGCGGGTACGCGCGTAAACATTAACAACTGCAAAGGACAGTTCGATACGTGCAACTTTGTTTAAGGGTAAAGTTCAGTAATGCGTGGGAAAATCTTTGGAAACCGTTATTTGTGTTAATTTCAGTTAGAATTCTTCTAAAACAATAAGATTATTCGCTCTCGATTTCTAAGAGGCGATAGTTGATTCGGCCTTCGGCCTCATCAACTATCATCTCATAGAAATCTGGAGCTCATAATCTAATTGCAGATGTTAATTATATGATATCCAAGGCAAAAAAACTGAAAAAAACTTATAAATTTCTCATTCAGCAATAAGAACTAGATATAAATTCCTCGTACCGACCTTGTTTTGAAGCTTGAAGAACGCTTCTAATAAGATACCAAATAGTGCAACAAACACCCCACTGTCCAGCTTACGCGCCACTATTTTGAAGATTTACTTAGTAACCTGGTCGTCTTTGGCCGGAGGACCTCGATCCAAAAGAGGGAAAAGAGTGTGATGTGGGACGTCATACCCTAATAACCAGGTTGGAAGCGCAGAGACATTACATCGACCACAAAAAAGTGTATTCACCTCGGTGAAGGTGTAAAATATGGAAACACTGCTGTCATTTGATGTGCAATTCATCGACTTAAAAGACTTTTCAAACTGTTTGGGTTAGTTTAATGTCAAAGACAGTCCTAAATCGTAACAAACAATAACAACAATATAGTAATTTTTTAGAAGTTTAGATTTTTTAATTAGGATAATTTTACTTTATTTCAACTAGCTTAGTTTTAATAGTGTCCCCAATTAGTACTGTAATGTACTAGAATCCTTTTATGACACTTAAATAAAGGTTTCATCATTCATCAAAGCAAGAGACACATTCAAACATGGCTGTGCTCATGCGTAAGGTAATGGCCAGAGGGTTGGTGTTCGAGTGTGCGTTTGCTTTCATTGTTTGTTACATAAATCGTACGACTGTTTTATCATTTATGCATGCGTATGCAATTAAGTGCTCATCCTTCCCGTTTTCCACTTAAACCAGTTTTTCGCTATTTTGGGCCTCTTTTCCCGTCCCTTTTTGATTCCATTTTTTCGCACGGAAATGAGCACATCAAAGCGCACGTGGTAACCCTTGGGGGACCACACGAGGAAATGCACGTGGAGATGAAAAGCAGGGAGGAACTCCCCAGGATGATCAATTGGTGCACTCCCAACAACCAATATTTGAACGGACAAGGATCGTTAAGGTATGCTTAGGGAACCGTTTGGAAAACGTGCGAGGAAATGCATTAGGGAACGTGCATGTAAAACAGACAAGCAAAAACATGGGGTAAGAATCCAATGGATGACGTGGAAAGGACCCCACCTGGAACCTAAGCGCAACAAGCAGGATTGAGTAGACTAGAACGCAAGGGTATATGCCTAGTGGAACGTAAGTAACAGACAGGATACATAACGCTGTGTATAGAAAGTAACACACAACACACCGGCAATCGATTAGCCTAATTCTCAGACCGTCCAGTAAAAAGTAAGGTTAAGTCTTTACACCTGCCACGGAAACCTGGTGCCCTTTATGCTTCACTTAACTGCAAAAAATCTCCTACATCGA